>APFE031513604.1:3501-29385 GCA_000404065.3 Pinus taeda
CTTAAGAAATCTCTTTATGGTCTCAAGCAAGCTCCTCGGGCTTGGTATGCCAAAATGGATAGCTTTCTTTTAGAATCTGGCTTTTCTAGGTGTTATTCTGACAATACTGTCTACACCAAGAAAGTGGGAAAATCTCTTATCATCCTTGTTCTTTATGTTGATGATCTTATTCTTACTGGTAGTGATCCCAACCTTATAAACCATGTGAAGTCCAGCCTTAAGAAGAAATTTGAAATGACAGACTTAGGACACTTACACTATTTTCTCGGTCTTCAAGTCTTGCAATCCAAGGAGGGTATTTCCCTTTCCCAGTCCAAGTATGCTTGTTATATTCTTCGTCATTTTCACATGGAAGATTGTAAGCCAGCTCCTTCTCCCTTTCAGTCTGGAGTCAAACTTTCAGTCTCTTGTACTTCTCCTGAAGTTGATGCTACCTTATACCGTCAACTTGTAGGAAAACTCTTGTATTTAAACCATACTCGTCCTGACCTTTCCTTTGCTGTTGGCCTTGTTGCTCGTTTTATGCAAAACCCCCGTGAAAGTCATTGGAAAGCAGCTAAAAGAATACTTCGTTATGTTCGAGGTACAGTAAAGTTTGGGATTCATTACAGTGCCAAAGCAGCTCCTCTATTAGTTGGTTTCACTGATTCTGATTGGGCTGGTGACCCTGATGATCGGAAGTCTACTGCCGGTTATGTCTTCACTCTTGGTTCAGGACCTATTACAAGGGCTTGTAAGAAACAGGCTGCCATTTCTCTTTCGTCAGCAGAAGCAGAGTATCGTGGTGCCGTGGAAGCTAGTAAGGAAGCCTTGTGGCTTCGTCAGATCCTATCAGAATTGGGCTTTGAGCAGCAGCATCCCACTACACTTTGGTGTGATAATCAAAGTGCCATTCAGCTTTGCAAAGATCCAGTTCAGCATCAGCGCAGCAAACACATTGAAATTCACATGCACTTCATCAGAAAGCTCATTCATGACCATGTTCTTGAAGTGCAATATTGTTAAACAGATGATCAGGTTGCAGACATATTCACAAAGGCTCTCACAGAGGCGAAGTTCACTAAACTTCGATATATGCTTGGAGTTCAGGAAGTTGTCACTAAGGGGGGATAGGCTCTAGTGCCTCCCTCCTTCTCCTATTGTGTCATATTTGTAAATCCTTCAATCCTATCCCAAGTTGTTCTTAAGGGGGGATGTTAGGATATTCCGACACATAGGAAATAGTTTAAGTTCAACTTGGTCTAGTATAGAGTTAGGTATAGAGTTAGGTAAAGTGTGTTTCTTTACCGTTGTACATTTTGTAACTTACAATCCGACGGTCACGATATGTAGTGATCCGACGGTTCATTCTCTCCTCGGTATTACCGACACTTGATCCGTGGCTTGACACCCGATTGGTCCATGCATTCTATTTAAAGCGCATGGAGGGTCATTTGTAGGTTAACCGTGCATGAGAGAAGCTTATGTAAATTTTCATTCTTTTATTAATAAATTGCTTGTAGTAGCCACGTTGGCGCAGGCCGTGGACTGTTTCCCTCTCTGAGGGTTTTAACCACATCAAAATACTGGTGTATTGATCTGTGATCTGTTTGTGAGCGGTGTCCTTTTGGTGTTCTGTCTGAGGAACTTACCCTGTACATTCCTACACCCTCAACATATCAAGTACTAAATCTCCTTTTCACATTGTATCATATAGTATCAACCCTACAAATGACCAAACTTAGACTATGCCTCGTGAATATGTGACTTGAGGACAATAGTAGGATGCATGTCTTCCCTTTTGGAATCCCTACCCAATCCAATAGATTATAAGTCCCCAATTAGAGGATGGGAACATTTAAAAGTTACAAAGTTCATATGCAATACAATTATTCTCCTAAGAGGAAATAAAACAATGATATAAGGACATAATATCACCCTTTAAGTGTTTTTAAGAATAGGCAACCAAACCCTAAGATTAAGACTCATGTTTTGTTTATCTCTCTGAAAATAAAAAACCACAGAGGGCACTTGAGAAGGAGACTAGTTAGAATGAGACAAATCACCCAAACATGGGACCACATCAAAAGAATAACTAGGATTCCTAAAGTCTATGTTTGCAAAAATTACATTCACCTCCTAGGCCTTTGATCCAGGTGGATGTTGGTGGCCACCCACCTATCCCATTTGGACCCCCGCAACTATCTCTTTCAGTTTTTTTCAGTTTCCTAATTTGTAGCACAATTTACTATTTTTAGCAATTTTTCGGGTCCTAAACTTCCGGAGCTATTTTGAGGCCCTAAATGACGTTTTTTGGGAAATCTAGGGGCAACTTGGGTCCCCTTCCCAAAGTGGTAGTGCTCGGATAGATCTTTCTAACGAGCTATTGTATGCATCAAACGAACATCGTATACCAAAGTTACAACCCTGGGAAATTGATGTACCAATTTACCCAAACAGGGCCCACAATTTGGCGTTTCATCTTCTAGGGTTAGGTTTTGGGATGTTAAGGGTTTTCCATTGTTTCTCAACAATAAATAGGCCTTCAAACCTCATTGTAACATAGTTCAGAGGCATGTAGCCACCATATCTCTTCTCAGAGATAAGCTACCATCGCCCTAGTTGGTTTATTTCCATTTCTGGTTGTAAGCATATTTTAGTATTTTCCATTAATGAAATGAAGCATTATTTTCGTTGCATCTTTGTGTATATGGTTATCTCTATATTTTGTTGTGCGGTCTACCTTTTTTTTCTTTGTTTTTCTTTGCATGTCCCCAACGAGGTCGGGATATAAGGAGTTAGAGCTTGAACTGGTTGAACCTTTGCAAGACTAGCCTCGAAAATCCCGACGGCCTCCCATGGTGGATGAGAAGAAAGATGAGGGGGAAGGAGATCCTATCAAAGTCTTGCTTGAAGAAGCCCTTGAGTGACAAAGGAACACGATGATGGACAACTTTGCATAGATCCTTCAGCAGCTACCCAGAGGCGATGCATCGACTTCCAACAGCTACTCTAGAAACACCACACCCTTTAAGGTACAAGTTAATTTTGAAATCCCCATCTTCGAGGGTCAAATAGACGTAGATTCCATAGATAAATGGTTAAATTTGCTAGATGGGTATTTTTCTATTCATGAATTTTTGAGTCGGGAAAATATTGTTTTTTGCTCTTCTCAAAGCAACCCCCCAAATCAAGGACTAGTGGGAAACCTACTGTAAGCAGAAGAATGAAAGTACGGGCTCACTATTTTCAGCTGCATCAACTTGGGATTCATTCTGGGATGCCATCAAGGAGCAATACTACCCTGTCAAAAGCTATGAGCACAAATACATAAAGTGGACAACGCTGCGACAGGGACGAGACCAAGATGTGCCAGAGTTCACCAACATTTTTCATACCCTTCGCACATAGTTGGTTATCAAAGATTCTGATTTGCATCTAGTACTCAAATACCACAGCCGCCTACACAGATACATCCAGGAAGAGATGGAGTTCCTGAACATCTCCTCGCTTGGCACGGCGCACTTGTCAAAATCGAGCAAAAGTTCAAATAGAAGAAGCGAGAATTTGGATCTGTAAATCTGAAGACCATGGACAAAGCCAAGTCAGGGTGACCCAAGATAACCTGTCGAAGCCGCAAGAAAAGAACACCACCACGAAGCTGAAGAAGAACACTTGGAAGTGGTGTGAGTTCAACAAGATTCCCACTCATAACACAAGTGAGTGTCGGACCAAGCAGTCGCTGGTGGCCGAGCTAAAGGCTTTTGAATCATATGCATGTTCCACCCCTGAGCTAGAACCCAACAAGGGGAATGGCAAAGGGAAGCAGATCATTGATGTGGATCTCAGTGCCATTGTTGCCACCACCAAGATATAGAAGAATGAGCCTGAAAATCAAGAGGAAGGGGAGAGTCTTTTCCACTCACAGATGTGGGTTAAGGGTTCACCCTTGCAATTCATTATCGACAGTGGCAGCCAAAAGAACCTCGTTTCAGCAGAGGTCATGAAGCAGTTGGGCCTACCAACTACACCACACCTGTAACCATACAATATCGAGTGGCTTCATGAAGGATGAGATCTCAAAGTTCGCCAATAGTGTTGCCTTCCCTACAGCATCAAGCCCTGCACAGATGAGGTCTTATGTGATGTTACACCTCTGGATGTTTGCGATGTACTATTAGGCTAGCCATACTTGTGGAGGTGACATGTTGTGTATGAGTCAAGGCCTCAAGCTGTCATTAGTTTTTTGGATAGTTCATTATACAGAATACCGGAGGTAGCCCCACCCTCCGCCACCTCTTTGATTGCTGCCAAGAAAGGCAAAAAGCTCATCTCCCAAACTAGAAATTCATTTTCTATCTTGTTCACTCCCAAAGTAAGGGGAAGATCGTTGCTACATCCATGACCCCCACAAAGGGTTCCTCCATGTAGCAATAGCCGCAAAGGGATACGGTTATGACAGAACACAAGAACAAATTCTCCTCACCCACAGGGGTACCACACAAACTTCAGGTGAGCAACAAAGTTTGGTTACATATGCAGATAGAATGCCTTACCAAAACCCATCAGAACCATATGTAGACAGAATGCCTTACCGAAACCCATCAGAAACTCAGACCACTCTGACATGGTCCTTACACTAGTACCAAGGCTACGGGCAACAGTGCTTTGAAGCACAACATTCCTCCATTCCTTCACTTGCACTGAGTGTTCAATGTGGACCATCATCGACCATGCTTCCCACCATTTCTGGACACATCAGAGATTACAGAACAACTTACCAGAGACCCAGCTCAGCAGAAGCTTCCTCATCTCAAGGAGGAACTCAACGCAATGGGGACCATTGCTTCCTAAGGGGGAAGGAATGATCCAGGTGGATTTTGGTCCCCCACAACTGTCTCTTTCAGTTTTTTCAGTTTCCTAAATTGTAGCACATTTTACTATTTCTAGCAGTTTTTCGGGTCTTGAACTTCCAGAGCCGTTTTGAGGCCCTAAACGACGTTTTTTGGGAAATCTGGGGGCAACATGGGTTTACGAACCAATGTTTCCCTTCCCAAAGTGGTAGTGATTGGATAGATCTTTCTAACGAGCTATTGTACCTGTCAAACAAAGATCATATGCCAAAGTTACGACCCCGGGAAATTGATGTACCAATTTACCCAAACGGGGCCCACAATTTGGCATTTCATCTTCTAGGGTTATGTTTTGGGATGTTAAGGGTTTTCCATTGTTTCTCAACAATAAATAGGCCTTCGAGCCTCATTGTAACACAGTTCTGAGGCATGTAGCCACCGCATCTCTTCTTAGAGATAAACTACCATCGCCCTAGCTGGTTTATTTCCATTTTTGGTTGTAAGCATATTTCAGTATTTTCCATTAATGAAATGAAGCATTATTTCCACTGCATCTTTGTGTATATGGTTATCTCTGTATTTTGTTGCGTTCCTGTTTAAATGTGGATCAACCTTGAACTTAAATTACGTAATTCATACCTAGGGATCCAACAACTTTAGCCAAGAATAAAAATCCTTTATCTTTTAGACCTATTATTTAAAGCATTTAGGACAATCCTCAACCACATGGACAACCATATGATAATATAGACACTATAATGGAACATTGCAATAATCTAGAGCCTAAGAAATAACCAAATTTCCTACTTCTATAGCTATGCCTTCAATAAGATACATAGATAAGTCGAAATTGACAGGAACTTTGGACACACTTTTGTTAAATCCATATTTGTATGAATAATCCCATAATATCATTTTCCCAAGTGTGTTACCCAAATAAATGAGTAATTTTTCCTCTCATAGTTCTATAGGAAGATTGGGCACCTTCACCCAAATTGGAACCTATTATGAAACCTCTTATCTTGGGTTGAAGCACGGGTGCCATAATTTTAGAGAAAGATAAAATGTCTCCCATATTGACTTGTTATGTAATATTCAAATAATATCCTCTTTTGAAATTTAATCCTAGACAATCTCACATGAGGAGATAAAAAAATGGAAAATATCCCAGGAAAGGCTCCCAATGAGTCTTTGACCAATTCCAAATGCTCCCTTTTCAACAAGTAATCCAAAATACCAACCCAAGAATATCTTCCCCACATATTCTAGCATATGTTCCACTTGTAACTGTTAAATAATGTAGTAGGGAAGCTATTAATTCAGTTCTCCTTAACCTTAATATTTTCTTGTGAAATTTATTTATCTTCTTATGTTTCTTTATTATATCTTTTCATCAAACAATTATTAATAGCAAAAAACAATAAAGACATTGAACATAAGAAGTAGGCTCCAAGCCAAGGACAAAACCCCTCCAAGGAGAAAACATAGAAAGAATATATTCTCTTCTTATAGAACTTGCTTTGAATGAGAAAACAAAGACCCAAAACCCTAGACCAAGTCCTCCTCCAAGCACCAAGTCAACCTTCCAAGAATCCATTTCAATATTACCTAAGTAAACAAAGGTCAATTCTTCTTCATCCATCTTCCAACTTTAACTTTGACCCCTAGCTTCAAGTTTGAAAATTCGACCTACAATCTTTGGCCTTGTAATAATTGAAATAACCCTAATTCCTTCTCATGTGTGAGATAATAAGGCATGAAAACATACTTTCTTTCTTCTTCTTGATTTCTCCTTGCTTCCTTGACCTTCGCTCTAGCTTCCTTGATGTTCCTTGCTTCAGATCAAACTTATTTTTTAAGATGACCAAATTGGTGCTAAATGAGGTCGAAGCTGCCTATATATATATACCAATCCAAGGAGGTCAAATAACCTCTTCTAGGACAACTTGTCATTGGTAGGGCAGATTTGTGCTAGGAGCATCATAAGGACTTTCTAGACTCAAAATAATATCTTTTACATGTTACAACTTACCCAATAGAGTCTTATACAAATGATAAAGTCTCTTTTGACTCAAGAAAATTATCCTTTTGACATGACAAACCCTAAAAGCATGAAGAACATGTTTGACGTAGATGAACATCAAAATGGAGCATAAAACCCATTCTTAAAATAATAGTTTTCTTTCTTCTTTTTATTGTAACAGAAGATATACATAATGACCTTAGTACATTGACAATTATGAAGGCTGAAACTAGTTAAATTTGATAACACTCCCTCTTAACTAGCGAGGTATTCATAATTGTACACTTGGTACAAGGATATTCTCAAACTGAAAAGTTCTCATAAGAATATTCCAATTGGTATACCATCTTTAAGAAGTAACATAGTAACTAACATTGTCAACATAGTAACGCCTTAACTTGACAAGCTCTTCTCATATCGTAGCATAATTCTAGGAGGCTTTAAGGTACATACCCCATCCAGATGCTCACTAGGTATGTCCTTTTTAGAATATTCTTATCTTGGATTTCTAAATCCTCAAAAAATACCTATCTTCTTTGACCACTCTTATCTTGGATACCTGTCCAATCCTCAAAGAGTGTTAGTCAACAAGAATACTTCATATCTTGGATTCTTTATTGTTAATGTAAATATTTCATAAGATGTACCAAAAACACTTCAGTTAATTCACTGGTGGCAAGTGAACCTAACAACAAGATATGGCTATTTACGTTTCAGATCTGCAATGACAAAAGAAGAAAACCCTACAACAAAAAGATCATATGCAATAAAAAAAATAGAACAACAAGAAATAACTAACGCAATAACCCAAGAGAAGAATATTTGAATGAATAATCTTTTTATTGGAAAACACCTAGTTAAGGAGGTTTACAAGGGTTTGAAAAGCCCCCTTTGTGGGATGGATCCTTTGATGTCCTTGTGCTTTAGAGATATGTTTCTCTCTCTCAATATGTAGAAAAACCAAAAGCAAGATAGAACTCAAGTATGAGCTCAAATGTGATAAGACGATAATGGTGATGATGATAATGATCATGGTCAAGAATGAATGGAAAACCCTCTTATTTATAACAAAGTATTGAGCTAAATTAGAAATTGGAAAATAATAAAATATTATTGACCAAATCAATATCTAACAGTTAGGAATACTTTATTATATTTTTTGGAGAGGGAAAAGATATTCAAAATGGTCAAAATATTTATTTAGAAAATGGTTGAAGTAATTAACAAACAAAATGATTTATTAATCACTTTGCAAGGATAAGAAAAGTGTGAGTTTGAAATAATTATTAAATAATGGTATAACAATTATTCCAAAAATAAGAATAAGGAATAAATAAATAATGCTTTATTTAATTATTCCAAGGTGATGTAGTCAAATGTGTTAAGAAATAATTATCAAATAATGACTTAATAATTATTTCTAGAGAAAATTAAATAAATAATGATTTATTCAATTATTCTTATCAGGTTTTTTGAGTTTAATCAAAAATAATTTTAGAAAAATGGTTTACTAAATTATTTCGTATGGTGAAAGTGATTTTACTATGGTAAAATTAATCCTACATGGTGTATTTCGATCCACCTAGTTAGAAATGGTTAGGTGATAATTTTTTAGGTGATAACAGATTTCCCCCTAACGTACAATCGTTAGGAGAAAATCGTATGACAGAAATAAGTTGTAGGTTACACTTCCACGAGACACCAAAGGGGAGTTAGAGAGAGACAGAGAGAGAGAGACAACTGAAGCAATGCAAGGAAGGACAGAAGAATGGAGGGGGTGAGACCTCATAAGTTGATATAAGTCTCCTTTTATTTTGGATTACATGATCTCAACTGAGGTGGGGGAGGCATACCTATACCCACCGAGATAATTGAATAAAAATAATAATGGTGTACCCAACAACGTGGAAATGAGCTACAAAGTACATGATATGATGGAATCAATGGGCCAAAATGTTATACAATAATACAATGAGTCCTATATACATAACGTGTCTGGAAAAGAAGGCCATGACTGAATACAATGACATCTATTGATCTGAATACATGAAACATAATTCCCCTGAAAATGACATGGTGAGGAGGAATCACAACCAAAGAATCCCTACAACTCAGGAAAGGATTTTGAGGATCATCTGAATCTGAGATGGATCATGATCAACTGACATTTGGTCATGTGGGGGCTACCTGATGAGCCACCCCCTCATGAGATCTATAACATCTCACACACACTTGAGAAATAATGGTACAATTTGTTGGATCACTGGACCATCAAGTGTACAATTCTCGATCATGCGATAATGAGCCGGAGTAAAGCACACGAGAAACAACCAAGACAAAGGGAAATGATGATTCCCTTTGCTTGATCCAAGGCACCGAACAATGATGAAAGCTAGAACCAAGGTACACCACCCTCTAAACTACTCTCCTTGAATGAATGTGCTGAATTCAACAAAAGAGGCCCCGCCAGAGGTGAGGAAATGATGATTCCTCAAAAAAGGAAAGAGGGTCATAGAAATGTGACTAATGGACTAACACCAAGGATGATGATCGAAGGATACAAGATTGATGAGCCTCATTATTAGGTAAATATATGGGCCTTAATTCAGCTCCTAGCTTAGTCAAACCAAATTTTCTCACAACTCCTTACATGTTTTTGATTATATTTTGCTTATGAGATGAGTTAGATTGGGATATCATGCCTAGCAGACTAATATGCATTGAATGAAAGTTTGAAGGAGAAAATCAAGGAATTTTGGCAAATACTAAGGTTGAAACTTGATTGGACAAGGGAGAGGGATTGTAGGAGGTAAATCCTCCTCATTTACTTCTCCCCCATTTGAATATTCCTCCATTTATCACATCAGTTCAGAGTGCAAGCAACCAAGTCATGAGGATTATAAGGCAAATGAGAAAGTGAGATACAAAGGGAAATTTTATCTCGAGTTTGGGAGCTGAGGCTCCCTAATTTTAAGGAAGTCATTGGGGACTTTAGTTGTATAAGTAGAGAGGCTTAGAGCCTCATTAGGATTCAGATTTTTGTTGTAAAAAGCTAAGTATTTTCGAGCTCCAGACTTGTGGAAGATTTTGATGTAATTTTCTGTTTTGGTAATAAGAATGAGTTTTTCTCCAGCCAACATTAATTTAAATCATAGGGTTAACGCTCTTGGGTTAGGGCCCAACCCTAGCAGCCAAGGCTCCTCTTTTGTATATGTATGTTTAGCTTAGTTTCATAGCTTCATTGTTAATTTGTCTTTAGAGGTATTTTCATTGCAAGTAGTGTAGATTTGATTAGTTGTTTATTAGTTTGCTTCCATTTGTGCCTTACTTCAGTAGCATGTTGGCAAGGATAAAAGAAGCACCACAAGGCTATCAGTAGGTGTCTTGGCCTCACTTCTTCCCTCTAGGATCATGATTAGAGGAAGGGACCCTTATGCAACCCCAAAAACACAGATTTCTATTTCTTTCATAAGCTTTAAGAGTTTACTGTATTTAAGCTAGCATTTGATCAATTTTTCAAAGTAGGATTGCATTGCCATCTCTTCTATCTTCATTCTTGTAGTAGATCTCATCCATGATTCCATTCCTTTCAACTACTTTCCTCATACATAAGGTAGACAGTTAGTTCATTAATTTTTCTTTTCTAGCTTATGAGAATGCTTCTTGTTTACATGACTTCTTGGAAATTACACATGTTTGATGCAGAGTAGGAATTTCAGAAGTAGACAGAGATCTCATAGCAAACAACCACCTTCCAACTCCATTCACCCAAAGGCACTGCTCGTTTCCATCAAAACCTTCACCAATTTCATCATTTTACATAGAAATTTCCTCAAGTATTTTGAGCAAATCCAACCATCTCCTAAACTTGGTTTTGGGTTCTAAGTGATCTTAGGCCTCTTCTCACTCCATTCCACCCATAAAATACCTTCCCCATGCTTTCCATCACCTGCAACAGCCATCATTTTTCTCACTATTGCATCCTGTAGAAATACAGGGAATCTTGTAGGTTTCTAGTGCATCCTATAGGTTTTCCTGTAGTGGCCTGTTTTGAGGCCGAATTGAGGGAAAACTTGTATGAAGCCCCCAAAGGTCACCCAAGGGTATCCCACACCATCCAACCATCTCCTAATCCTTCCAACCATCCTCAAACATCCCTAAACCACTTGCCACATCACCAAAAGAGATTAGTTTGCATATTTGATTTTGCATGAAAAGAACAAAAAGACAAAACAGAGTTATTTCAGTCCCTTTACTTGAACAATAGTGATGTTTGATGATTTTAACTTCCATACTTATACAATAGCATTTGGTTCATGTTAATTTAGCATTATTTCAAAGCATAATTTCTTAGCAGTTAATTAGGAAATGGTGTGATTTAGCATTGAATTTCAGTCTTTTTCATTAGTGCAATAGATAAACTCTCTCTTAGATTAGATTTCCCTTTATTTCATCAAGAAGCCAAGCTTCTACTGAATCCATAGAATTCTTGCTTAAAAACCCCCAGTGGTTTCTCACTAGCTGAACAAGTGACAAAAAGCAGAACCATCACTTCTACTTGTGTATACAACACTGTCACCTCCAAGTTTGTACGAACCCCAGGTTGATAAAGTAAATCTGGTAGCCTAGGAGTTGCAGCATTCTTTCTACAATATTGGTGTTCATCACTTTTTGGCACCATTTCCGGGGAGGTGTCTGAGTAATATGTGATTATTGCTTTCTTTCTTCTACTTCTTGTTTCTACTATTCTTCCATTAGTTTCATTTCTACAAAAGTAATTTAGTTTGCTTTTCATTTTGCATTCTTTGCTTTCCTTTCCATTATGCAAGTTAGATTTCAAGCAATTAGGTAATATTTTCATTTAGTTATTAATTCTCATTCAGTTTGCAATTTTAATTCTACAAGTTAGATTTCAATTCAACAATTAGTTTTTCATTCAGTTAGTAGTTTTCATTCCATTTGCAAATTCAGTTCTGCAAAGAACTTTCAAAATTTGAAAAATCACAAAACCAAACCAAAAACATTTCATTTCGTGCCTCGTATGAATAGGGATAACTTAGGGAAATTTTTACCAAATACCCCCACTACATCCAACATCCAACCTTCCCTCTTCTTCGGTGGCTGTGAACTGGAGGAACCCTTAGGTGAGCAACCGGACATATTTGAAGAACCTAAAGGGGAAGAAGAAGAACCCATTCCTACCAAATGAATGGCTAAAAACAGAAATGATAGATGGAATAGAGAGAGAGTTGAGGGTGCCTTCGCCATCAGGGAAACCAATGGGGATACTAAGATGAAAAATATAAAACCCTCTTCCCTTCCTCATTTCCATGGCCTAACCATAGAAGACCCCGACACTTTCCTATTTGAGTTTTATGTTATATGCCGAACCTATGACTATACAAATGATGAGTAGAAGTTGAAACTATTTCCATCTACCCTCAAGGATGCACCTCTATGCTGGTTCATGGGTTTACCTAGTGATAACAACACAACTTGGGCTCAAATGTAGCAAGCCTTCAACAATAAGTATCAAGACTACTGTAGGTCTAAGGATACCAAAGAAGAAATTTTTAGGATGACCTTAGGAAATGATGAATCCCTAGAGGATTATGAAGAAAGATTCCATCTTAGTTACAAAAGGACTAGGTGCACACTTGACCCTGAGTCACTAAAGCTGGTCTTGCTTAGGGGAGTAAGGAGAGATCTTTTGTATACCCTACACTTCTTAGTAGGAGGAGATTTCTACCAGTTATCCTATGAGGAAATCAAGGCTATCTTTAGAAAACATTCTAGGGAAGCCAGGAAAAAGGGTAGGGGTAGTCAACCTATGGTCAGTACGTCCTCTTCCAACTCATCCATCAAGGGTGAAATTGGAAACATGCTGGAAGATTTCAAGAGTGGGATGTTGCAACCCCTTCACTTACAGATGGACATTATGCATATTAAGAGAAAGCAGGAGAAAGCAGAAAGAGCCTTGGCCATTTTATGTCATAGGTGCACTAGGAGGAACCATAGGAATGAATGTCCATTAAATTCTATTGAAATCTGCTCAGTCTGTGAAGAAAACCACTCCACGGACAAGTGCCCTTATTTTCTTGGACTCAAAGCTATATATCAAGGAGCTGAAGGGGTCACTAAGCAACTCTGCTACATAAATGAAAGGAGACCTCATGGGCCTAGGCCATACCAGTAGGGCATGCAAGGGTAATTCCATGCATACTACAACCCCAACCATACGACATCCATACCTTATTAGGGATCCCCTACTCATCCTTCCTAGTCTACACCTCCTCCTTGGTCCTTTGCATCTCAGTATCACTCCTAGCCAACCAACCAGTCATTTCAACCATATGCTCTGCCACAACCTCAGTGGAATGCACTGCCCCAGGGGTGGAGGCCCCAATACAATAATGTTCCAGCTTTATTTCCTTCACCACCTATCCAACCACAATTATTACACTATGCTCCACTGAAACAACCCCAGATGCTTGCCCAGCCAAATCCAAACCCGAACAATAAACATACACAACAAGTATACAATGGAGAGACCTCATATCCAGCTTATGCTGTGGAGATCTAGGAAATTAACTTGAGATCTAGGAGAGGTCTCCCAGATATCCAACCTCCACCTCCACCTAGGGAGGTTTAAGAAGAAATAGAGGAAAGAATTCTTAAAGTAAATCCACCCTTTCCTGAGAGATTAACTCAACCACCCCATCCTACCCCAGAAGAGATTGAAATTTTGGGAGAATTGAAAAATCTATGTGTAAAGATTCCACTTCTCCAAGCAATAAAAGATGTGCCTATTTACAATAAATTGATTAAGGAGAAGTGCTTCAAGCATCCAGGAAGAAGAAGAACAGATGCCCCTACCATTAATGACACCAGCTGGGGTAGGTAATCTGTCCAAAGTATTTGGACCCTGAAAGCCCTATAGTAGATGTGCACATCAATGGCACCATTGTCCCACACACTTTGATCGATCTTGGGGCTGCCATTAATGTGATGACCAAGGACACCATGCTCAAGCTCAACCTCCAAGGTTCATTGAGAAATACCACAACGGTCCTGCAACTTGCAGACTGCTCCACAGTGACCCCTGAGGGGATTCTGGAGGATGTGAGGGTCTCCATTAACTCTTGGGAGTACCTTGCAGGTTTCCTAGTTCTCTAGCCTAAGGCTAAGCTTACTGGTTACCCTATCATCCTTGGGAGGCCCCAGTTGTCCACTGTCGATGCTTACATCAGCTACAAAGCTAGGAATATGACCATCAAGAATGGGCATATGTCCAAGAATTTAATCTTATACCCTCCTGCTCAGCCATCTTTAGAACATGATTTACCTTTATGGCTAGAAGAGGAGGAAGAAGATGAATTTTATACTGCCCAAATGTATACCTTAGAAACAACCATGGGAGGAGGAACACAGGATGAAGACAATTTGATTGAACACATGCTCCAAAGTCCAACTCCCAGTACATTGTCCCTAGAAGAAGTAGTAAAGGAAACCCAGAACAACCATCCAATTGATTTGTACTTGGCTGATTCCAATCCTCTATGTGTCAAAACCATAGAATTTGGCCCTGAGAAAACTTTGAAAATCAATCCATCTCTTTATGTTCTCCAAGAGGGGAAGTTGTGCAACATGCTAAAGGAACATTTGGATGCCTTCGCTTGGAGTTACAAAGAAATGAAGGGAGTACACCCCTCAGTGTGTACTCACCATATTTATATCAGGTTGCATGCCAATCTGACAACCCCAAAGGAGGATGAATCCATCTCTTAAAGATATAGTCAAAGAAGAACTGCCAAAATTGCTAGATGCAGGATTCATTTATCCTATCTCCGATAGTGAGTGCGTCTTGCCTTTGATGTTAGTTCCCAAGAAAAATGGTAAGTGGAGGATTTGTGTCGATTACAGGGAACTGAACAAAGCCACAAAGAAGGACAATTTCCCTCTACCTTTCATTGACCAAGTGCTAGATGGCCTAGTAGGGAAAAAGTTTTTCTCTTTCCTAGATGGATTTAGCGGGTACAACCAAGTCTATATTCGCTCGGAAGACTAGGATAAAACCACCCTCACTTGTCCTTGGGGCACTTTTGCCAATAGGGTCCTTCCTTTTGGCCTATGCAATGCACCTTTTAGAGAGCAGTCCTGAGTATCTTTGATGTGTTGATCCATGATGCGGTAGACATCTATATGGATGATTTCACACATTATGGGCGTGATTTCGAGGAGGCTTTGTACAACTTAGGTAAGGTACAACACAAATGTATTGATATGAACCTATCTCTTAGTCCCAAGAAATGTGAATTCTTGATGACTAAAGGGACCATGCTGGGTCATTCAATATCTCAGCAAGGACTGCAGGTGGACCCCAACAAAATAGCTATTATCTAAAGGGTCCCACCTCCTCAAAAGCAAAGAGATTTCAGAAGTTTCCTAGGATTAGTTGGATACTACCGAAGGTTCATAAAGGACTTCAACAAGTTGGCCTCTCCTGTTCTTGGCCAAGGACTCTGAGTTAAGGTTGTCAAGAGGCCTTGGACATCCTAAAGAACAAGTTAACCATTGCCCCAATTCTCCGAGGCCCAAATTGGGCCCTTCCTTTTCACATTCATGCTGATGCCTCACACAAAGCCACAGTAGCAGCCCTAGGTCAGATAGATGAAAAATTGTCTTATTCCATTTACTTTATAAGTAATAATCTGTCTAAGGCTGAACTAAATGACAAAGTGATCGAAAAGGAGCTCCCGATTTTTGTACATTCATTAAACAAATTTAGGCATTATATTACAGACTATCAAACATTTTTCCATAATGACCATGCTGCAATCAAATATTTAATGAATAATCCCAATGTGAATGCTCATATTATAAGATGGTTGCTTTTATTACAACAGTTTGATCTAGCTATATTTGATAATCTAGGTAAGGAAAATATTGTTGCAGACTTTTTGCCCAGATTAACTTTGCATGTAGGTCAAGAGGGAATGGTTGATGACCAACTACTGGATGAGCACTTGTTTTTCATTTCAATTCTCTCTTCATGGTTGTTTGACATAGCAAACTATTTGGTATCTGCATAGATCCCACTGAACTTGTATTCCAAAGAGAAAAGAAAGAATATAAGGAAGAGCGCCCCCTTCACTTGGATTGGCGGAAACCTCTTCAAACTTGGCTCGGATGAAATCTTGAGAAGGTGTGTCAGGGAGGAGCAAGTCTTTGACATCCTTCTAACCTGCCATTATCGGCCTTGTGGAGGTCATTTTGTAGCAAAGAGGACAACATTCAAAGTGCTACAAGCAGGCTATTATTGGCCCACTCTTCATTAAGATGTGGAAAGATATATTAGTCAGTGTGATCGATGCCAAAGGATGGAAAAGCCTATTCCAAGGGATGAAATACCTCTGCAGCCTCAAGTGACTTTCGATCTATTTGACAAGTGGGGCATGAACTTCATTGGACCTATTGACCCTCCTTCTAAACAAAAAAAATACATCATTATGTGCACTGACTATCTGACTCAGTGGGCTGAAACCAAGGCAATTAAGGCAATAATAGAGGAGAAGGTGGCTGAGTTCTTAAGGGAGAATGTATTTTACAAATTTGGGTACCCTAGAGAACTGGTCACTGATCAAGGCAGGCAGTTTACCACCAACATGATTGAAGACTTTCATAGCCAGCACAAGATCCAGCATAGGACCTCCACTCCCTATCACCCACAAGCTAATGGGCAAGTGGAGATGACCAACAGAACACTAGAGGGCATCTTGACCAAAGTGGTTAACAAAAATAGGAAAGATTGGGCCGATAGATTAGTTGAGGTCACCTGGGCCTATAATACCACCTAGAATACGACCAATGGATTCACACCCTATGATCTAGTCTATGGGAAAAAGCCCTGTTTTCAATTGAATTTGAGTATAACACACTAACGATGGTAGCCCAACTAAATCTAGATCTCAGCAGTGCACAAAAAGAGAGATTGCTATAGTTAAATGGTTTAGATAAGTTCAAAATGTAGGCCCTCCTGCACACGAAGGTAACCCAACTTCAGAGGAAGATATGGCATGATAAAAACATCAAGGATAAACAATTTCAAGAAGGTGATTGGGCCTTGTTATATGATTCCAAATATAAATACTTTAAGGGAAATTTGAGGACAAGATGGCTGCACCTTATGTTATAGAGAGATGTCATGATAATGGTTCAGTGCAAATCAAAACCATAAATGAAGAGGCCATTCCTTTACTTGTTAATGGGCACCGATTGAAATTTTACAAAAGATCATTGTCAAATGTTGGGAACGAGATCCCCCAAGGATAGTTTTAGGCTAAAAGTGCATGTTTTGGGTCAATTGTGTAATAAAGTTGTAAAGTCTCTGCATTTTTTGGTCATGGAGCATGAAGGTGTCAAGAGTCATAAAGGGTTTTCCACCCTTATTTTGTAAAGTGTAAACTCAGCTATAAATATACACCCATGGTTTGCGGACCATGGGATGGTATAAAAATGAGCTAATTAAGTAAACTCTAAGTAGATTTTAATTGTAGTTCGAAGAATGAAGTGAAGATTCTTGGTAGAGAAGTCTAAGTGTTCGGGTCTTAACGTAGGTAGAGGCTCTATAACTGAGTGTGCAGAGGCCTAGGGTGGAAGTCTGCAGCTGAGTGCATGAACCCCTGCAGCCGTGTGCACAGGGCAGATTGAGTTTTCAATAACCTGAAGATATCAATAAAGAGGAGTATTTTGCAAACTCTATGTATTTATTTCCTTTTAATGCAGCTGGCTATATTGTGGTTTGGGTTTGATTTACTATGTTCATATGATGCACGAATGTATGTGACTGTAAACACAAGTAAGAGTATCTGTTTAGTGGTGCTAACTGTGATTGCTTAGTAAGATAAGTAAAACATTTAAGATAACTTGGGAACCTATACAACACGTTGCCAAAAGTACCTAGATCGTGGGTTAGGGCTACGCAAAGGTCAATCGTACACCTTCGCGGAGGTACTGAAGGGTAGAATAAAGGGCTAGTCTAACAAAGCCCTAAAGCTTAGTAACCTACGCAAAAGTAGGAATATAGGGTATAACCCAACATCACGACCATCTCAAGGTGTAGAAACTTGGTTCCAACATCCCCCCATACTGCTTCGAGTGAGACTTCGGTTCGTGCTCCGTGGGCTGATGCCGAAAGGGCCAGTAGTTTAGGGATTTGTTTGACTAACTGACGCTGAACCTGGGTTAGGCCCCACACAACCAACATCAAAGCAAGATTTCATTGATGGTATCAATAAAACAATGATGGTAGTGGAGCAAGTTTCAGCTCCTACCTCATCAAATCATTGAGAAAAAAAGAAAAATAAGGGCTCAGGTGAAAACCTCCATGAGGAGACTGAGTCCCACTATTGGGTTGAAAACCTCTTGGGGCGACCCAATGGTGTTAAAAAAAGAAAAAAGAAAAAAGGGAAAATAAAAAGATCCCTAGGTGAAAACCTTTCTTGAGGTGCCCAGGGCGAACAACTAGGATGAAAACCTCTCAGAGGCAGCCTAATTGTTTTCAAAAAAAAAAAAAGAGAGAGAGAAAAAATCATGCAAATTTATGTTTGTGGGTCAGCAAGGAGAACGATCAGAGAATAAAGGAGGATCAAAGGGACCTATTTCACTCACATTGTTATTTTTCCACTCATTTTCATTCATCAGTCCACCATTTCTAGCATTTTTTTCACTCCTTTGCTTCAGCTTAATAGGGGACTGTGTTTTCTATAGGATCCTATAGGAATTACAGTGGCTCGAGAATCCTATAGGAAGTGACCCTAGGACAAAAAAATGACCTGCTATGTCAAAGAAATAACACCCCTACATCAACATTTCATTACCATATCTATGTCCACTTTCATCACCCCTGCAGTCACAATAAAAAAAAAATTGGTTTCAAAAAAATATATTCGTCACAGTGTTCAAGCAAAAAAGAAGAAAAAACATGGAACAGAGAGTAGAAGGGAGCAACATCTGAGTAGGTCTCATTTCTCCACACTCCTTGTCTTCCTCTCAATCCATGTCACCATCCTCAAAATCCCAGCAGAGTGTATGATTAAGAGTTCTAAGGGAGAAGAAACTACAGGACATCATGTAGGAAATCCTGTAGTAGCCTATCCCACAGAATACAAATCATGATTGCAGCAAGCTTTCAGCATAATGATCCAAGAGTAAAAGGAGCTCCAAAGCAGTAGTAGCACTAGCATCTTCAACACTAGGTACTTGCACATCAAAGGAATCATCAAGGATAAAAATAAAAAAAGGAAAAAATAGCATGCAGCCAACACACAGAAAACAACTCTGGCCTTCAACAACTGTAGCAATGGTTAGCACCATAGATAAGTATCTCACTCACTCTCCCATTTTCATAATGTACTCAAAAGAGGTAAAGGTTATGAGTAAGTTGGTTTATAAGTGAAAGGTGGCCAGTTAACTTGGCCACCTTTGTTCAGTCGACGAAGATAAAACAGTTGGTCCTCCCACACGTGGCAACAGTAGGGTCAAAAAAGGTGAAGAGCAGGACAAAAACAGTTAAGTCTATGGAGGCATGAACTGGGAGTTGATTACGAGGAGGGGGAAATGATGTGGTGGTAGTGGGGACCAATGGTCTGAAAATAGAAAACGTACCTCCACTGCCAGCACACCACCTCTATAAGAAGAAATATTTCTTGATCCCCATGCACTCATGCATGCATTTCCTTGAGGCTCACTCTTGCAAAAGTCACTCTCATACCCAAGCCACCTACCGAAGAGGAAAAATCCATCGTTTTTTGCACAGGACTTCCTATAAGATTGCACAGGAAATCCTTCAGGATTGCACATAGGATTCCTACAAGATACACATAGACAGTCTAAAGGATTGGCCGAGAGGTGTTTCAGGGGGGGAAAGCATAGGGGTTGGCCACAAGAAACATTATGAAGAGGTAGGCTCTATAATTACTTCCCTTTTTCCAAGTGAATTGAACAAGAAATCCTATAGTTTGAGTGAATTTGGCAGATGCGTAAGGGAATTGTCCACACAGTCATTTCATTTATTTACTACTGCATTTAACCATTGTATCAACCCTCTCATTTGCTCAAACTTCACAAACCAAGATGACAAGAGGGTTTAATAGAAGGGTTCCCATTAACAATGTGAGAATTCAACAACACCCTCAGGTGCTAGAAATCTTCACAAGGCATAATTGGATGGGGTATTTCGTAAAATTAAGAGGGCATGATGATGGAGTGGCCCAAGATTTTGCTCTCTCCCTCATTCCACTTACTAGATTCCATGCCACTGTTGTGGTAAGAGGCCACTCCATAGAGATCACCCTGAAATCATCAACAAAGTTACTACACTTCCCCTAGGAGTACCATGGAGGAAGGAAGACAAGGGAGATAGCCATATTTCCAAGAGGAAATTCTTTTTAGAAGGCAAGGAACCCATTGAAGACAAAAATGGAGTAAGGAGAGCAAGCCTACGATATCCCTGGAATGAGGTGAGCTACCAACTTATCAAATACATATCATGTGAGGGTAGGTATAGTGTGGTCTATGGTTATCACTTTAGGCTCTTTGAAGAGTTGAGGTTTGGAGCAAGAACACCTCCTCACCACAGGCTCGACATACCATACTTCCTTCTGCAATCACTGATAGACACAAGCATAAAGGTGCAAGAGGTAAATTCCCAAAAATTAGCTCATTAAGGGTTAATTAGAATCATCATAGAAGATGCCCTCCAAAACCTCAAAATTCCTATCCAATGGTCATTTTTCAGAGACATGCAGACAAAGGAGGACATCAAGGCTCTCACATATGATGTTAGTCTTACTGTCAGTGAAAAGGGTGAGGAAGAGACTGAAGCTGAGGAAGAAGAAGCAGAGCAGGATGAAGATGAGATAGATGAGGAGAAATATGAGATAGGTGAGGAGGAAGATGAAGAAGAAGAGGAGAAAGAGAAAGAGAATGATGAGTAAATAGAGGAAGATGACAAAGAAGAGACTGATAAACAAGATGAGGAGCTAGAAGGAGAAGAGGAGAGGAAAAGGGCAATGAAAAAGAGGAGGCAAAAGACAAGGAGGAGTCACCTAGGGTGTCTCTAGAGGCCACTGAGAGATAAGTAGCAACTTCCCTCACTGATCTTAGCACCCCTATCAAACGGAAAGGCAAAAGACAAAGGTAGACCCCCTTATATTTCAGGACAAGGAAAAGCACAAGGGTAAGGTAGGAGAAACCCCAAACACCAACCAAAATTCCCATTGTGATTGAGGACTCACCTAAAAAACAGGAGAAAATGTGTCCTCCTAAGTCTCCTATCACCTATGTGAGAAGGCTTATAACGAGGTCCACCTCATCCAAAGGAAAAGCAATCCTACAGGATACACTACAAGACCTACAAGAAGCTAAATCAGTCCTAAAGATACTCTGTTAAACCTACAAGAGACTCAAAAATTGGATAAGGAGGTGTTGTGCTATACAACAACCCCCCATTTCAAATTTTTAATATTAGTCTAAAGATGCTAAATAAGAAATAGGTCCTTGTTAGGATATAAAAAGTAATAAAACTTTTTGAGTAAAAATAGATTTTCCATACTTTTCATATAAAAGTTGCTTTATGAGTGTTTGGAATCACTCATCGCAAATCACAATCGCTTAAGACCAATGAACATCCATTTGAGAAGTTGCAATGCGATCAAAGTAATCGCAAATTCCTCATCGCAAAGTTTTAAATTGAAAAGATCCATTTATAAACATGCAATGTGATATAACTATCACAATTCGCATATTGGTAATCATAAGGAATAAGTTAGGGCACTTGATTGAAACCTTGTGATGCAATAAGGCTATCGCATATCGCATATCACCAATCCATAGGAAAACATGGAAACCACTCCGTTGAAACTTTGCAATGTGATATAATTATTGCAATCACATACCACATACCGCGCTCCCAATAGAAACAAGTAGCATATACTATGAAGACTCGTGATATAATGTTAAATCAATCATAAAAGAAAACATGATTTACGAAGGAAAAACATGATTTTCCAAGTTTGAAAGGAACTCGCCAACTCTACATGCTAGCTCATCACTCATCGCAATCGCAACAATACAAGGAATTATTTTGGACATAGCGCTTGTAACTCCCGATTTGCGATATGCGATGGCTCTACATGTATTAAAATAATACAATCGCTAATCACAAAATTGCAGAGTTGTGACACCTATTCTAAAAGGACCATTGGAAAACTTGCGATGCGATATACATTAATTCAGCATTGAAGTTTCACGTTATGAGGATATTGTAATACATTAAGGGGCAGTTATGGTTACAATCCTTTAAGGATTTCATCCTTTGTGACTACGTACTATATGAGATCTTTTGCATCTAATGTGCATAACTGCTTTTAGTCTATAATCATTTGTATTGGTTTCTCTCAAAGTTTTTCGCCTATCATGCTCATCTTTCTCATTTTTCAATGTAAATCCAGAATCACGTAGTCAGTCAAGATGTCTAAGAGAGCTCGAAAGACAAAAGCTCCCCTTACAATGGAAGAAGGACAGGGAAAATTGGTGTTAATCTCAGATACTACCTGTCTAGTCTTTGGTAAGACCTTGTGGGAAGGCATATATGCTTTGCTTGAAAATGAAGATCCGAAGGAGATAGAAGAAGAAGCAACAGCTGATGGAACTCATAAATCAGAAAACATGCTCAATGATTTGGCTAGCCCTTTCCTCCATCGAATAGCGGCCCGTGCAAAGATTTTACCATATAATGATATGGTAAGATGGGTAATCGGGAGCATTAACATAATGGACAGAGCTTTCTTCACAACTGATGGAAGGATGTTTGGATCCTTCAAACCTAAAGATTTCAAGAGAATTATCACTTGCTAGATCCCCAGTGACACTACAACAAATCATTCTTGGAAGCTTTCACCAAGGAGAATGAGATTGAATCAACCCCTATCAAGCAATGGAGACACTTTCCTAACAAGCACAAACATGAATCCTCCGGTATGTATTCCGTGGACTCCTTAGCATATCCATATTGTTATGTTGTTGCTATGAGGTGTAGACTCTTTGGAATCCCTGATTCTGTTAGATTTTCTATTGAGATGGTTCCATTGATAGAATTAGCGATAAAATCCTTTGTCATGGATTGGGAAACTATCCTATGAGATAAAATGGCTAGTCAAATACTGGATTATAGAAAGAACAGATTTGTCACTACCCGAGTTGTGCCCCCATTCCATATGAGTGCTTACATAGTTGACACAATTTGTTTTAATTCCAACTTTCCTATACTAGGTTGGAAGTGGATTGTTCAGGACCCAACACCCATTCATATTTACCATAAATACTTATGGAAGTTTGAATACAAGAATCATTTATGCAGGATTTGCCATGGTTTCATTTTACCTGTCCATCAAGCTATCTTTAATAAACTCGCTCCTCGATTGTTTGACGAGGCTAGCATTGATTTAACCTCAATCGATAGTTGGTTTAGGGAAGAGACATTCACCTATGTTAGGGTTTTTGGTAGCATTACAGATCCTCATGTCCTTCCACTTTACATTCCAGATAAGCTATTAGCCAGGGAAGTAGCCTACCAGATAGTAGAAAAAGGGATGTCTAGAAATCTTAAAGACTCCAAGAAACAGTTGTGGCCTGCCTTTCCTCTTCGCTCTAGCACCTACTCATTACATGATTTTAAACATGCCGAGAAAGAAGCAAACAAGACAAAGGATCTAAGTCTAGCTATTATCCCTAAAAGAAAATATGACCCAAAGAAGGTTGCCTTCAATTTCACTACTCAGATGAAAGTTAATAAATTCTTGCCTGAGGAAGATGAGTTTGATGACTTATTTGCTTAAGCAGAGTTATTCCCAATAGTAATTCATCTGGAAAAATTCAAATTGGGTGCTGAGAAAATGGACAAATTCATGGAATACATGACATAGAGGTTATTGATAGTACCTCTGGATTTATTAAGTACTACACCAATCATTCAGCAAGCAGAACACAACGGAGAGCAGGTTAAAGAAAAGATTTTTGGAGAAGTTGAAACAAGTGATAAGGCTAGTGAACAACTAAACACTAATGTTCACATTGATCCCATATTGATTAAAGAATGGGAGCAATTTGATTAGCAGATCAAAAGTCAGAATGATCCTCAAAACATTATCACATTTGCACCTTCTAGAACACAACGACCCATTATTCCTGATACTGTGATTGAAGAGACACCTAGCAAAGAAACAACTAGAAAAGAGATAGAAATAATCCCTGAAAATCCTTCAGGAGAGATTACCTTAAACATTGAGGAAATTCCACACTTGGTTGTGTTTTACAACCCAAAACATAGGATTGTAGTCAAGAGGCAGAAGAAAAAGAGGAAAATATATCAAACATCATCCAAAACTCCTCAATCTGAATTTATGAATGTCATATGGAAAGATTTAGGGGTCAATCCTTCGAAGGATTTGACTAAGTTATCTCAATTTGCAGGTGCATACACAATTGCTACAATTGATAAGGTAACTGAAGTGAATCAATTGATCAAAGAAAAGGATCAAAAGATTAATTAGCTTGAAGAACTGTTGGAATTAGAGCAACAAAATATTAATCAGCTTGAGGAAAAGTTAATAGTAGAGAAATAGAAAAATGAGTAGCTTGAAGAACAATTAAACCTAGAAAAGTAGAAAATTAACCAGCAAGCCATTCAAAGACAATGGTTGTCTCAAGAGCTCGAGAAACTTAAATTGACACATCAACAAGAGATTAAATCTAAATAAGAGCAAATTACACAGTTACAACTCTCTATAGAACAATTCAAATATTATCCCAAGGTTGAATAGTTCAAGAAGGAAGCCTTATAGGAAAACAAGGCTTTATCTCAAAAACTGAATCAACTCTGCCAGAAAATATCTCTTATTGATCCATTATGCATCATAACAACATCACTGATTGACCAAGCAATTAATACCAGGTTAGAATTTGAAGATGTGGATGATAAAGTGACAAATTATCTCTCCTGGCAAAGCACAGAAGATATAAGAGCTGCTAAATTACCTAAAATTGAAGAGTCTCATAAAGAGATATTGTTTTTAGAATGGGAAACACAGTTGATAAAAGAAGAAAGAGATACCTCTAGGGCCAAGGCTATAATGAATAATGTTATTGAGCTGGTGAATGATAACTTATATGGTGCCAATTTAATTTCTAATTGTTCCCTAGGAAAACTTCCAAAGGCGAAAGTTTTAGAGAAGCAACGGAAGTAAGATTTGGACACCAAGGAGGAGAAGCTCAACAGAGTACAAGGTATTAACTGGGATGCACATTGGTCCTTTTTGGTCAAGCGACACAACCAATAGATGACTATAAAGTGCCTTGTTGATGCCGTTGATTGCATGATGCCTGAGTTCTCAGATGCCACATACACAGGACAATTACACGCCAGGCTAAGTCATCCTCCAGAAATCCAAACCATGCTCTCGATTTGTCGATTGAACATGTTAGCACCTAAATCCGCCTTAGGCTGAAGGAAGGAAAAATTCAAGGTAACCACAAACCACGCTCAGTCTGGTAGCTAGCCCTACCAGAGCAGGAGAGGGCTCTCTCCGAGTCACACTCAGTGAATAGATAAACGAAAAGGCCTGAGATGACTTACAGTGAACTTTTTATCTTAGGCTAGTAAGTGAAATATGAATACAAGAAGTGCTTTTTATGAATGACTATGTTTCTGGGATGTTATGGAACCACTGGACCTCAATGACCAAAGAACTTAATACAAAGACACAGATTATTTCATGAGGCAAGGTAGGCAGAAAGCATAGCAATTTAGTTTTAAGATATGGCGGAATGGAGAGATTGATTAAGAGGGTGAAAAGGGCATGGACAACATGAATCCTTTTCAACAGAAGAATGAACACTGTACATGAAATTTTCCCACAGGCAGAGCAATAAAATTGAATTCTACCTTAGCTACCTTAGAAAATTTCAATG
>APFE031513604.1:29405-46681 GCA_000404065.3 Pinus taeda
ATAACAAGATACATATGAAACATAAGAGACACATTTTATACACTCACAACCACATGAATCTCATGAAACAAAGCCACTACCTTTCATTAATCCTCTGTAAATAATATACAATGCAGAAACAAAGTTTCTTTCCCACAGTCTCTCAGAAGTTACAAGCCAACCAACCCTTTGAAAATGGTTTGCATACAATATATAGAAATTTCTATGGAGAGATAGAACGCCCAAGGGTTGGGGAGTTACTCAAATCATTACAAACTGAAGGTGGAGAGCCAAACAACAGCTACAGGTGCAGCACCACAAACATGACAAATGGCTTGGGTGGCCCTTTGCCTTCCTTTGCCACTTGGATAACTGACCATCTGGAGTGAAAATAATTATAAAACTGCTTTAGGTGCCGAAAAACTGAACTACATATGAGTGGGCCCACTTACAAAAAGTCAGGAAGCGAAATTTCGCGAAATAGAGGCATTCTGGCCCTTTTTCCTATATGTGTCGTGCCCCTTTCCTACATGCAGCGCGCCACTTTGAGGCCAGCTTGGAGGCACTTTCCGGAGTCCAAAATATGCCCAAGTGTGCTCATTGGAAAGCCTGTGCTGTCTACTTTCTAACCCAAGTGGAATTTTTGAATTTGGAGCTCATTTGCCCTTCCAAATATTCATTCTCCCAAGAATGCTTCCTGTGTGTCAAAATAGGGGTAGTGAGGCCATTTTTGAGTGTATTTTTCCCTTTTGGTGGCCAAGATATTCTCCAAATTTCTTGCTCCCAGTGCCAGTAATTTTGATTTTGCACGCCGAATCCAAAAATTCAAACCATTTCTCATTTGGAGCTCCCAATCTTACGCGTCGCGCCGGTGGCGCGGCGCGTATAGAGAAAAACCCTATGTTTGTGCCAAAAATTTGTCATGTGACTAAAATTTCCCCAAATTCCTTGAAATTTGGGCTGGAGGTCCTCTATTAAGTGCTATGTTGTGCCAAGGAAGCTTCAGCCAAGATTCAAAGCCGATCTTGCTCTTTTGCCTCTTTTGTTGCTTTGCTCAGTTTGCCTTTAAATTCCTTATTCGTGCCTTGCAAACATGATTGCATGCCCAATAATGGTTTTTCATGTGCCTGAGCATGTACTTGTCCTTGTTCACTTTCGCCAATCACTGTGTGTCTCCATCTCATACTCTGATGAATGTTGTGAAGCCATGACTGCTGTGTATACTGTACCTAGGCTGCCCTTTGATGATGGTGTGAGGCTGAGTGCCTTTGTAATGTTTGTTACCAATGGGAACAATGAAATAGGGATTGTTAGGAAGGGAGTGATGAAATGGGGATAGGGTTTATAGGGAGAATTTTTTTAGGGATATGGGAGGAGTTTGGGGTACTTTGATGGGGTAGGGTTTAGGGTTTCTATTGAGCAATAAAAGGAGGGGGAAAGGGAATATGAGTTTGGCAGTGTTAGGGTAGTGGTAATAGGAGAAATGACATGGGGGAATAAGGAACAGGGGTAGGGTAGGAAAAATCAAGCCTTGGCAACAATGACACTGTTACACAACTCTAGAAAATGGTATTTTCTTTGGTGTCTTCTTGTGTTTTCTTATGGAATGCTTTTGCATTCAATCACTGGCAATAATTCACCATCTCTTTATCAAATTTGATGCACAAGTGAGTTTGAGAGCCTATCTTGCAATTAGAGGAGCTTCACAAAATATTTGAGGGAGTTTTGGCACGTTCTGGGTGCTTTATCGCTGTAAGCCGCACCCCTGTCTGTGTGTGCCGCGCCCTGGTTATATGCGCCGCGCTCCTCCTCCTGTGCGTCACGCCCTTTTCCAGGTGACTCTTGGAGGCCTTCCTGGTGTCCAAATTGGGTACAGGATATCTTGTTGGAAAGGTCTTTGAGTCTACATTCCAACCCAACTGGAATTTTTCAATTTGGGGTTCATTTTCCCTATCAAAAAGCAAATCTGCGACTAGTCAATTTGTGCCAAATGAGGCTGCCTCAAGGCAGAGTGCTGTTGCAATCAACTTTTGAATGCCATCCTCAACTCCAAATTGAGCTCATGATAGCTCATTGGAAATATATTTGTGTCTAGTTATCATTCTACTCATCAAGAAAGTCATTTGGCTAACCAAGCTAGGAGAAAACTTGATTTTCCCAAGGTCACTCCAGAGATGCATAAATTCTCCCGAGGCAATTGTATTTTTGACATTTCTTCAAAACCATGACACCTGTGTAAAAAGTGAAGGACGTTTCTCTTCCTTGATCTGTTTTGGACAAAAACCTCTCTCAGTTTTTCCAAATTCATCTTTCCTTGCTCAAAAACATCATTTGAGTGAAACCTACCCCGATGTGGGGAACAAGAGATTTGTCGAAATGAAGCGAAATGAAGGGGATAGGGAGCTCCTAAATTCTTGAGGAAATTTTGGGAAGTATGGAGGGATGTTAGGAAGTAGGGGAAGTGGAATCTCAGAAATTGAGTGAGGGGAAGGGGTCCAAAAAGGCAAAACACAGGTCCAATCTAGAAAATTGCCAGGTTGTAGCAAGAAACTAGGGTTTGTGCGAAAATGAGGAATTTGAGGGATCTCAATGATGGGAAGTGTTTGATAAGGTACTTTAAAGATAGGGGAAGACGTATGAACATTAGGATACATGTTTTGCCGATGATTTGACCATCCAAGAGAAATTTCCTTCAAAACCCTAGGAGAGGAAAATGACCTTACCTAGGCGCAACTGAAGCATGAACAAGGTGTAAAATGACCCAGTGGAACTTGACATGATGATTAAAACCCTTTGAATGATGGTACACTCAGTTGAATGGTGACATGGAACATCATTTGGACAACTTTGACAAGGGTAAAATCAAACCCTAGACCTAATGCCTAGTGACCAAATTTTGCTTGAAGACTCAATGAAATGACAAAATTTGACCTTGACACCTTAAAATCATTTGTGTAAGAGCATGTTTGATCACTGGAGGAACGCTGCAAATATTGACACTAACAGAATATACAAGAGAAAAAATAGATGTGATGAATCTCTTCAAAGGTTATCGCAATTATATTTTTGAAATTCAAATCCCATGTTTTGATGAAGGCAGTTCCAACAACTCTCAGCAATTTTATGGACAGTTTGTTTTTAATTTTACTACAAAGACCCTTTCATGTCATTTTAGAAAGGGTCCTCAATTTGTATAAAACTAGTCTTGAGAAGTTTGCACTTCTACACATCTTAATTTATTTTTTTATAAGTTGTGGATCGAGGTTCAGACTTGTTGTGAAAGAGCTTCCTAAAGACTTGCATTTTTGTGTCTTCTTGGAGTTTCCAAAATAAGAAGATTGAACGAAATTGTTATTTTCATAATGAGACTCAAATGCATATGGTACTTCTATCAATTTTCTTTTGTCTTGTTTTATGTAATTAGCATTCCATTGATTTGTTATTGTTGATATATTCTCATGTTTCAAACAACTTTGTATTATTTCACTTCTGAATGATCTAGAATTGTTATATTGTATACATATGTCAACGATAAATATTAGTATGTTATGAGATATGTTTTCAAATTACTTTTTTAAATTTATTATTCAAAGCAATCATTATTTAAATGCATCTTTCTGTAGATAAGTGAATAATCCATCTTATCATTTGTCTTCTAGGAATCATCAAGAATCGCATTATTATGAGATCACCCGGGTTATATAGATATATTTGTATATTTTAGAGCTTATAGATTAAACCACCTATCATCCTTTTATACATTTAAAACACCCATTCATCAAATCATACATTATTGGGAAACTGGTCCCATAATATCCAGTCGGAGCCACCATACCAAATAGAAAAGGATCTGCACTAAGGTCCGGATAGGGTGGTTATCCCCCAATGTTGGTGCTACAATTTTAGAGGCATCAACAAGAGGGAAGGTTACAACAAGAAACAAAGAATAGGATCTAGAGTTAAAGGAACCTAGCCGCCAACCTAACCTTGACTCTTACTACAGATTTATTGAAGGGGGCAGGGTCATTCCACAAAAATTTGCTATTCCACTATTCTTTGAGCTTGAGAAGGAGAGATCCAGAACTCATCGATGGATGTAGATTGCCAAATCTAAGGGTGTGGAAAGCATTGGTCACATGGAGGAGAAGCTCAAGGAGATGAGAAGAGAATTAAGTAGCTTGAGAGACAGAGAGGCCATAATGGGAAATCAATTGGAGACATAAAATGCATGGTTGAAAGGACAACTGCAAGAAAGAGAGAACCAGTTGGCATGTATGGCTAGTCTCTCTTTGGAAGCAATCAAGTGTAGGATGCCAGCTAAATCCTATGCCATATACCTCAAGGAATAGTGGTTGCAATTCCAGATCAAGACCCTAGCACATAGAGGCACTATGCCATTTCAAGACTATAGGCAGTTCATTGATCTTTGTGATTAGAGCACACTAGAAGATAGGGCCAAGATGTCTGAGTTTTGTTTGCATAATATGGCCTTAACATACATGATTGTATGGGACCCTAATGCCAAGATAGGAGCTTTACAGTTGATGGCTCTGGCATCATGGATGAACCATGAGGAAGCAAGGGTTGCAGAAATGAAAAGGATATTGGCGAGAGAAAAAACATAACCTCTTATGATTAGAGCTGAGAAGTCCAATCCAGTGGCTCTAATCAGCACACATAATTTAATTGCAAATGATCCTCAGCTTGCACACAGGTATCTTGCTACCCAAGAGCAAGCAATTTCACATTTTGAGGACATGTTCAGGTTGTTAGGGGATGATAGCATACATGCTTTCCTAAGGAGATGGAACACATTTCCATACAACTTAAAGATAAGAGAGTACCACTCTCCTCAAAGAATGATAGAAGAACTAAACAAGCCACCCATGTACAAGCAATCTATGCAAGGGCTCAAAGTCAATTGGATTGGCTTGAAACACAGTCCACCATTACTCTTAGGAATGCTAAAGAGAAGGAAGGAAGAGTAAGAAAGGAGGCAGTGGGAGGAGGTAGAAAAGAAAGTACGTTTCTATGAACAAGAAGAGGAAACCACAACAGAGGCATGGGATGTCAGGGAAGCCACTAGAGCTATGAAGGATATGGATATTGATTGAGTTGCTCAGAGGATGAGCAACACTTTCAGTAGGGGGTGATGATGAGCCTCATCATTGGGTAATTATATGGGCCTTAATTCACCTCCTAGCTTAGTAAAAACAACTTTTCTCCCAACTTATTACATGTTTTTGATTATATTTTTTTATGAGATGAGTTAGAGTGGGATATCATGCCTAGTGGACTAATATGCATTGAATGCAGGTTTGAAGGAGAAAATTAAGGAATTTTGGCAAAGACTAAGGTTGAAACTCGAATGGGACAAGGGAGAGGGATTGTAGGAGGTAAATCCTCCTCATTTACTTCCCCCCCATTAGAATATTCCTCAATTTATCACACCAGATTGGAATGCAAGCAACCAAGTCATGATGATTAGAAGGCAGCCGAGCAAGTGAGAGATAAAGGGCAAGTTTATCTCAAGTTTGGGAGCTGAGCCTCACTAGTTTTAAGGAATTTTTTGGGGAATTTAGTTGTATAAGTAGAGAGGCCTAAAGCCTCATTAGGATTCAGATTTTTGTTGTAAAACTCTAAGTATTTTTGAGCTCCAGACTTGTGGAAGATTGTGATGTAATTTTCTATTTTGGTAATAAGAATGAGTTTTGTTTTGAGCCATCACTAATTTAACTCAAGGGCTGAAGCTTTTGGGTTAGGGCCCAACCATAGAAGCCAAGGCTCCTCTTTTGTATTTGTATGTTTAGCTTAGTTTCATAGCTTCATTGTTAATTTGCCTTTAGAGGTATTTTCATTGCAAGTAGTGTAGATTTGATTGGTTGTTTATTAGTTTGCTTCCGTTTGTGCCTTACTTCAGTAGCAGGTTGGTAGGGATAAAAGAAGTACCACAAGGCTGTCAGTAAGTGTCTTTGCCTAGCTTCTTCCCTCTGGGATCATGATTTGAGGAAGGGACCCTTATGCAGCCCCAAAAGCACAAATTTCTATTTCTTTCATAAGATTAAAGATTTTACTGTATTTAAGCTAGCATTTGATCAGTTTTGCAAAGTAGGATTGAATTTCCATCTCTTCTATCTTCATTCTTGCAGTAGATCTCATCCATGATTCCATTCATTTCAGCTACTTTCCTCATGCATAAGGTAGACATTTAGTTCATTAATTCTGCATTTCTAGCTTATGAGAATGCTTCTTGTTTACATGACTTCTTGGAAATTACACATGTTTGATGCAGAGTAGGCACTTCAAAACTAGACAGAGATCTCATAGCAAGCAACCACCTTCCAACTCCATTCACCCATAGGCATTCCTCGTTTCCATCTAAACCTTCACCAATTTCATCATTTTACATAGAAATTTCCTCAAGCATTTGAGCGAATCCAACTATCTCCTAAACTTTGTTTTGGGTTCTGAGTGATGCTAGGCCTCTTCTCACTCCATTCCACCCATCAACTACCTTCCCCAAGCTTTCCATCACCTCCAACACCCATCGTTTTTCTCACGACTACATCCTGTAGAAATATAGGAAATTGTGTAGGTTTCTAGTACATCTTGTAGGTTTTCTTGTAGTGGCCTATTTAGAAGCCGAATTGAGGGAAAAACTCTAGGAAGCCCCCAAAGGTCACCCAAGGATCTCCCACACCATCCAACCATATCCTAAGCCTTCTATCCATCCTCACACATCCTTAAACCACCTGCCACATCACCCAAATAGATTAGTTCGCATATTTGATTTTGCATGAAAAGAACAAAAGGACATAAAGTAGTTATTTCAGTCCCTTTACTTGCACAATAGTGATGTTTGATGATTTTAAATTCCATACTTAAACAGTAGCATCTGGTTCATGTTAATTTAACATTATTTAAAAGCATAGTTTCTTAGCAGTTAATTAGGAAATGGTTTGATTTAGCATTGAATTTCGGTCTTTTTCATTATTGCAATAGATCAACTCTCTCTTAGATTAGATTTCCCTTTATTTCATTAAGAAACTAAGCTTCTTCTGAATCCATAGAAGTTTGGCTTGAAAACCCCCAATGGTCTCTCACTAGCTGAACAAGTGGAAAAATGCAGAACCATCACTTTTACTTGTGTATACAACACTGTCACCTCCAAGTTTGTATGAACCCCAGGTTGATAAAGTAAACCTAGTAGCCCAGGAGTTGTAGCATTCTAGTTCCAGTACGAGTGTTCATCAAAGATGAGAGGTAGACTGACAACTTCCCTTGTTAGACCATGATATGCATAATTGAAATGGAAACGACTGACTCGATTTTAGAGGAGATGGTCAACTACTTAGACAATGGGTTTTCAAAGATAGAGTAGTATAGATGGAGGTCAAATATGAGCACAATGGGATGGATGTGGCACAAAGATGTATGGAACACTGTAACTAGAATACAAGGGACTCAAGACAGACTCCATATATGTAAAGGTGACTCATCTCTAATGCTCTCAACAAGGTTGAGTCGATGATGCTGCCACATGGGGGGAGGCCCAAAGGGGACCATAAAAACATGAGTAAAAATGGTCACTCATGACGAAAATTGACATGTGGGTCGACCAATGCAAAGGTAAAGTGGTACTAGAGTGCAAGTTACTCATATGAATACATATGAATACATTCGCTTTTAATAGGCGATAAAGTGAGACATCGTGGAAAAAATGGCTTCACGGTGAAATGTCAAATTACCAAAAACAAAGAGAGACCCATTATAGAAGTCGGTGAGAGCTTTCCAATGGTGCGAAAATTCATAAAATTGAGCTATGTTTTGGTTGCAATGGGCAATGAAAAAAATCAATTTTTTCCTATAAAAGGGCTTCTTATTCCCAAACCCAATTCATTTGCATAATGAACTGATGGAGAATTTGGAGAGGAGGAGAAGGCCCTAAATCTGGATGATCCTATAGTAGAAAAACCGACCGTCATGATTTAGATCTATGACTTTCAGGTAAATGAACTTACTTGTCTAAAAATAACCTTAATGCTTCTTGGAAGAATGGTTCCTCGTGAAGAATCAAGGTAATATAAGATCATGAGAATGAACTATTAGAGAAGGTCTAGAATCATCTCTACGCACTAAATCAAACAAGGGGACTAAGTGGTAGTGTGGCATCACATAGAGTAGAATGCTTAAAGATATTGTATCAATCATCAATGATATGTAATGTGTATATGGCTTGCTGGAGAGACTGGTAGGACAAACGATCCAAGGAATGATAGGATAATTGACCATACCTAGATCATTCGGGTCTAGGTCGAGATTTATGTTAATCAAGTGATAAGGTGGCCAGTGATAATCATGCCCTAAGCATGAGATATTTCCCCCCAGTATATGATGATGGATGGGATTGATCAGGTATGAAAAGGTGGAAATGATGCCCCAAGATGGATAAGTTTGTGGAGCGCCATTGTGTGCCAAGTGCTCAAATAATGGATTCAAGCATTCAAATCTATTGGCATGAAATCCTTTAGATGATGATGAGTAGATGTAGGGGCATATGTTCCCCCTAGTTTTGAATGGATGGATGTAGCATGCTATGGACATGCCGAATGTATTTAGAATAGTTGACTCTAAACATAGTTTGATGTTGTGGTTCACCATTTTTTGTTTATGGTTGTATTCTTATGGGAATAACAGATAGATATAGTTAGAGAAAGGAATTGATGGATTACCAATGTCATTTGGTACTACATATATAAGTCAAGTGGACTGAATTCCTAGATTCGCATACATGGTGTCACTATGCTAAAGATTGGCTTCAGATATAATGAACTAATGCTCACTTAGACAACACTAGGGTTGAACAAGAACAATGTCTAAGCAATTGGTTGTTGATGAAATATGGAGGAATGATAAATTGGATCATCCCCATGGTGATGTGGAGTGTTATGAGACTTTATAATTTCTTCAACATGGGGAAGAATAATGGTACTAAAATCAACACTACGAGATGCACTAGGAGGTTTGGGGAGAATTTCTTCTCCTTGAATCATGAAAGTGAATGCCCCCTACCCAAACATTGAGTGGCAATGTAATGACCAAAAGGAGGATGTGGTTCAAATTCAGGGGTTTGGAGTAAGGGTTTATTGAACCAATTGACGTCACCATGGATGAATTCTTTGGACTCCGCAACATATTGATCATGGGTTTGCTGCGGAAGGAAGTATGCACGAGGGTGCATATCATCCCAAGGATAACCAGGGGTGGTCATGGCTTCCATGATGTCTTCATCGAAATCAAATATGGGAGGATGAGAGGAAGAGAGATCACATGATGAAGAGGAGCTACCCGAGGCATCTTCATGAGAGACAAGGTTCACATGTGCACCATCAACAAGGGGAGAAAAATGACTAATATATGTAACATCTACTGATGTTGAGACCGAAGTGTTCTTCGAAGAAGGTTTAAAAAAATCACAATAGGAAACATCAAGAGAGTCCCAATAGATCAATCCCATGGATGATGATAGGTATATAATATGGGTGGAACTGTCCTTCATCTCAACATCAGGAGGGGGAATCACAATGGTGGGTTGGGAAACCTCCTATAATAGTGTGACCATAACCTACAGTTAAAGGGGAAGTGGAATCACTATGAGCGATATCTAACTCGTAGAGAACTTGAATTGTATCACAGAAATCTTTGAGACATGGACAATGATGGGAATAATGACCATACTCATCACACAAATCACAAGGATGATTCATGCACAAGGATATGTTCTTCTCAGCTAAATTGGGTAAGGTGACATGGACCTAAGGAATGTTAGAGTTAAGAAAGGTATCAGACATCACATTCTTGATATGAGGGAGTTCAAGACAATTATTGGTGGCATGACCAACAACATCAGTCAAAGCACATGGAGGAGAAAAATTTGGGGGTTTAGGAAGAAATTGGGTTTTTGGGTGCCTTGTATTTGGGTCCCTTTTTCCAGGCTTTTCCCCATTAAGCATATGCTTTCGCAACATGATTGGCTTCCTGTTGAGGTTGTTGTGGAACTGAAGCAAAGGAAGTGGTAGGAACAACAATTTTAACTAAGGTTAAAGATGTAAAAGGTTATAGTTAATTAGTAGGAGTGTTTGTGGGAGGATTGATGTAACAGACTAAGATCCCCAAGGCAATGTTAGGTAAACTCAACCTAGCCATAACAAGGGTAGAAAATATTCCAGGTGGCAGGAATAAAAAAGGTATCTAACCAGAAGGGTAATAACCTAGGGGAACTTATCCTGGATGGTTAAGACCTGGGGGGAAAGTTTCAGGCTGAAAAGGGTAAGGAGAGATACCAGTAGAAGGAAATTGGTCGGGAGTAATTATACCTGAAGGTTGGGTGGAGTTAGGAGCAGGAGGTTACAGAGGGGATGGTCACTGTGAAGGTGTATTAGACCATTTATGGGCATCCTGTTATGCCTGAAGCATGCAAACACTGAACAAGCTAGGCTAGGAAGCAATAGGTAGTGGGACATAATAAGCCCCAAGTAGCGTGGACTCTTTATGGACTCCAGGTGACACATTAGTAAGGGAAGTGATCATATTATTGCTAGTCATAAATGAGATAATGGTCTGAGGAGATGTCTGAGGTTGAGGGTCATAGAGAGTCAACTATTTGACAATGACAATATTTCCATTGTGGGGAAAGCACATCTTGCGAAATATAGTGAATGCAACAATGGACATGGCATAGGTGTAACTATGACCCAACAAGATATTATAATGTAATGGGGCATAAATGAATTTGATATCAATCAAGACAGTCTTACCGACAACAGTAATGGGATAGTTGTGATAAAAACCAAGGGGTTGCAAGGGATGATCACTGATAGTGGATGGGGATAGGGCAGGGGATCCGAGTTGCTTCCAAACACTAGCAACCATCACACATGTGGAGGCCCATTCATCTATGATACACCTCTAGATCGTGGCATTATTTATGGATACTAGTATTTGGAAGACAACTGAGGAAGGAAGGGGGGGATGTTCCACTTTATCAACGTAAAAAAAAAAATCATAAAATCGTGAGAGGAATCCAAAATTCCTAAAGAAGAGAGTAGAGATTTTTGTTTTGATGGGAACATCTAGAGGAATTCCAACATTGACATGGTAGCAAGGGATTGTGCCAAGTCATCTACTATGTTATAGGTATGGGAAGATTTAGAAGAAGCAACAATTCAACATAATGGACCTTTGGGGATCTTGGGGGGAACTTGAATTTTGGTAGATGGATTTGTAAGGTGTCAATTGGTGATGATAGAGGCCCAGTAGAAGCTTTGGGTTGAGGATCGATCATTGACTTGGAAAGGGTCTTGTCATATTGGCATGAAAGGTTCAAGGTTGACTTGTTTGGTGGTGAGTTCCTCGAAATTCATATGAGGATCTGTTAATTATGCTGGCCAGATTATGAAGGTGGAGGAGCTACATTACCCTGTCTGGGTTGGAAAACTACATATTGTTGACGGGGAAAGGATTGGTAAGCACAATTGGTTGTGATGAAACAAGAGGGGGAGGAGGTGGAGCAATGGCCTGAGGTCCTCTAGAAGTAGTTTCTTGAGCTTCCCATGCTTGGTGCATTTGAGGTAAAAGGGGGCATTTGTGAGTATAATGAACAAATACACTGCAACATGCACAAGGTTTATTTGTACAAAGATATTTTTTTTGCTTGGGTTGTCCACCCTATTGCTGGGCTACAGGATTAAGCTGATCACCCTAAGGGGCATTAGGTGGTGGACCCTGGTTGCCTTGGTTACCTTGAGATGGTTGGTTATGTTTACCCTTCCCCTTGTTCTTTCGCTTGGTTTTCAGGGGATTGGTTGCACTTTGCTGAGCATACACTTAACCTTGAGGAGGTCGCTGCTGTGTTGGTAGAGGTGGAGGAGGCATGGGAGGTTGGGGTGCTCGTGCAAGAGAAGATGGAGTGCTAGGTGGTGCATAAGGATAGAAATATTTGGTGGAAACATTGTGATAACCAGGTGAAGTGACAACTAGCCCTCTCATGGACTGATGCAGATAGGGATATGTGTATGACGTGCTTGAACCTTGGTAAGGGTTTCCTTTGGAAGGAACAGGGGGGGGATAGGTGGAAGTGGAGCTGGTCCCCTCCTGGGGTTGACCATAACTCATGTGAGGTTGATGATATAGTGGAGGTTTAGGGTGTGAGATAGATCCATCGATATCTTCAGCAACATGAGATGCCCTTGGCACATTAACATGAAACAACAAGGCATATTGAGAAGGACAATATAAACATATCCTATTTGTGCATAGATCAGGTCATAGTTCAAAGCTACTTGGAGCACTTCTTCCTTAGACTGGGGGAAGTGGGAGGTGACAAAATTATTAACGGGGGCCAAAAGAGATCTAAGGAACCAACCCATATAGATATAATCTTTAATTTCAAGATCCCTATGCATGCTCCTCCTTCTACGCCATTCTTGAACATGGTGACATAGGTGGGTGATGTTATCACTCAAAATTTTCTCTAGAAGTTATTAGAAGAAAGAAAATGACCGAGGTAGCCACAAACCAACTTTTGGGCATAGGCTTTAGCCACCCTAGGCTTAGAGAGGGCTCTCTCTATGTGATTTAGCTTTGTTTACTGGGATTTCAGGCTAGTTATGAATGTTTAGAGGGGTTTTTAATTTGTATTGAACATTGGATGGTGGAATCCTTAAAACAAATGGATAGAATGATGTCTTTAGACCATTGGGCTATGGATTCAATAGAAGGGAAGCCGAACTGGATCAACTCACTAAAGGGAATGTTCAGAGGCCAAGCTAGCAGAGTAAGGTGCAGGTCTTTGGAATAGGAGGGTGAAATGGTTTTAATCAGGGTGATAGAGAAATTAAGAATTCTAAGATTGAGATATAAAGGAGGAATAGAGGGTAACCGAAACGAAGGGAAGTTAAGAATCCTTTGATATGGATTAGCAAGAAACAACATAAACTAAGGAGAAATTAAGGATTCCTTAACTTAGGTATCAGTTGAAAACATTTAAATGCCTAACTATTAAAACAGAGTGTAATTAAACAAATTCTGAGATATTATTAGAGTTATAACATTCAGATTTAGAAATACATTAAAGATTGTGGAAAAAATTTAAGAAAGATAACGACAACATGAGAAAATACTTGTCTGCACTTTGCTTAACACACGAATCTAGTGAAATATCTTGTCTTTATACATCAATCTAGCTTGCTCACCCAGTTAGTGATACGATAGCTTTACAGTCTTTTGATCAAGAAGTCTATAGAAATGTCTAAGAATCCACCCTACATACTTCGAATTTTGAAGTATTTATACAAAAGTTTATTACAAAATATCCCAAACTAACTTCAGATTTAATCTAGGAAACACAAATATCTTCTTGCTAGAAGGTAGAGACAACTATTAAACTGCTTCATGCTATCCCTAATATTTTGGTGCTGCTGGCCTTTATAGTTGGGTTTCTAGCCTTTTATGATGCCTTGTTGTTTGGTTTTTTATGCTGGAAGTTGCATTCACTTTTGGTTTTCATCTGATACACTTTGACACTGATACTGTTTAATCGTGCTTACCTACCATTACCTTTTACCCTGCTGACTGTACATTAACCTTTTTACTACATTTTACTATAGTAAATCAATCAATTTTTCCCATAATTCAGCATCGGGTAACTTGATTTTCAACATCCTCCTATATATCTCATCTACCTCAGGGTACTTAGCAAAAGTAGGCCTAGTGATGACTAGGTGTTTCACCTCATGTTAGAGGAAAAATAGGTTTTCAAATGTCTGGTAAAGAACTTTGCCTGTTGGCAATGCCTTTATCGATGATGTACTTTAGCTAGCTCTTTGATTTTGTTGTCATAATCTTGTTGTGTCATGAGCTTGTCATTTATGATCAAGGGACTGGGTAACCCTTTCTCTCTCAAAATTTTAAACTTGGCCATAAATCTATCAACTGCTACCTGCATATTTTGACACTTGTCCTCCAAGTTTAACATTAGCTTTCTTTTGGAAAGGACCTTTCTTACTTCCAAAATTGTTTTTGTCCTATCCTCTATATCCAATTCTTGAAGTTCATACTTATTTTTACTGTTGAGGAAGTGGATAAGTCTGGTAGCATCTTCAGGCATGTCTCCTAATTCTTCCTTGACTTTTTGGATAGCTTCTGTAGCTATCTTTATCAGATCTATCTGTTCAAAAATCACTTGAATGGATGGCCAAATATCATTGACAGAGTCAATGATATTGGCCCATAATAGTTCCTTTGCTTGCCCAAGGGGTTCCTTTAGTGTTAGATCTTTCTCCATGGCCTTTAATCTTTCATTCATTCTATTAGCTTTCTACACTTCTTCCTTGTGCATAATTTTGGCAAGATTGTAATCTGTTTCCAAGCTTATCGCCTTTTCTTTCAGTTTGTTCATTTTTGTAGCCTGAATAGATTTTTCCTCCATGGCTCTGACCAACTTTGCTACTTCTTCTCCTAATGCACCTGCTATTAATGTAGACTCTTTTGAAACTAGTTGTGCTATAGGCATGGGAGCCGTGGGAGCCAATGAGGCTGCCCACATTGAAGGGACTGTTGCTTAGACTATTGGGATGGAATTTGCAAATGTAGTGGCATATCATTTTGTGTTAGGCACCTATACTACTAGTGTAACCGCTTATTGTTATTAGTACAAACCCCTTATTATATTGATGTACCCATGTAGTGCCCATATTGTTACTATTGTGCCCCATAGAAGCCCACTATTGTTATTATTGTGCCCTTACATTATTATTGTTATGTCGACTCTAATTACGTTATGACCCTTTAGACTCCTATATATAGAAAGGAGGTCTTTTCATTTGTATCATCCAAGAATTGCTCATTTATGTAATGTAAAGGAGGTTGCCCCCTCGAAGAGGCTGAATTCTAAGGCGTTGATCTATCTTTTCTATCTTTTTTGGAGCTGGTTTCATAACATTCTCTAGGAGGTGTTCTATCTATCAGTGTCATCCTGTCCATCATTTTTTCCATAGTTTTAACTAGATTATCTAGTTTTGAGTCTGATGAAGGGGAGGAAGGTTGCTCCTTAATAGTGACCTTTATTTCTGTTCTTAGTTTAGCTCTTTTGGCTAATAAATTAGCCTCTACTTTCACAACATTGCTTTTCATCTCTTGAAGAGTGGTTGTGTCTCTCTCTCAACTAATAGGCCATGTTTACATCAAATCCTTCTGGAAAATGAATAAGGGTTAATCCTGGTGGGGGTTTTATAGCAGCTAGAATGGAATTGTAGACATGGTTAAACCTAGCACAGTAATCTTCAACAATCTCATTTGGAGCCCTTTTCAATTTTTTGTATTCATTTAGAACTTGGAGAGGGTTCTTTTTATTTTCCTATCTATTAAGAAAGATTTGGTGAAATTGAGGTAAATCAACTATGCTCCTATCTAGTAATGCCCTATACCATTTCTTAACTTCTCCCATTAAACTATGAGCAAACAACCTGATTTTAACATAATCATCATCGACTTCTTCTAAGTCAGAGAAGTCATTTATCCTATCAATATGTTGTTGTGATGTCACAAGACCTGTACCATCAAATTGTGGCAATCTATGAGCATAGTTCTATGGCATAGAATTTAAAGGTGCTTGTAACACCAAAGGAGCATATCTACTTGCCATGATTGGTATGTGAGGTACAAATGAAACTACAATAGGTGTGGGTATGGAAGGTATGAGAGGAGGTGTAATAACAATTTGTTGTGTAGATGCAGAGATGGTAGTGGTTGAAGATGAAATGGGTGTAGTGAAAATGGGGGCAATTACTGGAGAAGAAGTGGAAGTAGAAGGAAATCCTAGGGGAATAAAGACTACAGGGGTTTGGAAAAGAGTGGTATGAACAATGGGTCCTTTCGATGAAAAAGAAAAATTAGGTGGAATTAATAGTGAGGAGGGAGAGGAAGGAACAAAAGAATAAGAAGAAGGTTCAGGTGATAAATGAAGGAGAGATTCATACACAACCTGATCTAATATACTTACCAAGACTTAAAGCTTAGCAAACTATTTAAGTTGATCATCTTCAGATTCTGATTTAGTAGTTTGGAATTTGGAAAAGTAAGGCTTTAGCAGGCTTTAATCAATAACTGTTTTGAGTAAAAAACTATCAAATTTAATTCTAAATAAACTATATTCGAAAGCTAAGTCAAACTCTATATCGTCTAAAGTAACAAAGCTCTCAGGAAGGGAATTAACCCTAGGCAAAGGACATTGACTTGTTTCACTCTCAGCTACACTGTTCTTCCTAATTATTTTTTTTGGATTATGTACAATTTTCGGTGGATTAAGATTTGGGTGTGCTCTAGTATGTACTCTTTTGGGAGCCAGATCTACTACAAAATATATATAGTTATCAAACTTTATACAACTTTGTGAATGATAGACATTCTTAGCTCAGATCTTAGAAATAGTTTTTTAAGTAGTGAGACAAACTTTAATCTAGGGAAGCGTAAATATGAATCAAGTTTGTTCGTTCCCCAGTATGGTCGCCAGAATGTTAGCACTCTGTATTTCTTAAGGTTGTGAAAGAAATGCAAATGTAACCAAAAAAGCACTTTCAAGTCTAGAAGCTAGCCCTCCTAAACTTAGTGAGGGATCTCTCTGTTATATTTAGCTTTTTTTTCATTTAGAAATTGTAGTGCCCACTCTATTTTCCTGACCTTAATATGACATTATCTTAGACACTTTATTCTTTGAGGACCTCAGGTTGAGGATCCAGACACATGACACTATTATTAACGATTGAAATATTCATGGTTATGATGTTTATAAATGCTTTTCATTGATATTATGATAGCATGAATGGTTATGTATCTTATCTATCAGTATTCCGATGATTGCATCATTAAATAGTTAAGTTTAGTATTTGAATTTATGATGAGGGTAGTAAAGAATATGTATGCGCCCTACTAAAAGTATAATGATGATAAATTTGATAGATAGGTATATTTCTATGATGTTACGATGTTGATGGCTTAATGAATATGTATGTTTCCATTTATGATAAATGATGATAGCCAGGAGGGATGTGTACCCTCTGTTACCTACTTCTGTTAGTTCATGCTTATAACGGACAATGATGTGAATGACAAGGAATTGTTAATGATGCTGACTAACAGTGAGAAACCTTGTTGCTAATGATTTTTGAGTATGGCAGGAAACAATCAGAGGCGCTCGCATATGACATGTCGATGACACCTGGTTTGATGAAAATTCATAT
>APFE031513604.1:49948-78443 GCA_000404065.3 Pinus taeda
TAAGGAGAATCATAGGAAGAAATAAAATAGAGTACCTTAAAAACCCTACCCTTCCCATGTTAGAAAATACTAGGTAGATTAGGTGGTTTAATTAGATAAAAGGGGAAAGACAAACATATTGTAAGGATAAAGATTAATCCTAAACAAATTAAACTTAATTAAGAAAAGAGGAAGGTGAACTAAAATAAGAAAAATAAATTAAATTTTGTGAATTGTAGAAAAGCTCCATGTGGCATCAACCAACATAAGAATATCCCGCTAAGAGATAACCTGAGTTAATTTAGGAAGTAGATTGGGGATAAAATCTTGACTTATTAATTGACTCCAAGTAATAACCTCAATTTAAGGAATAAAAGGAAAGAGACAACTAGGAGAAGAAATAGGAATCTTGTGAGGTGAGGAAAATATTAGTTTTTAAATAAAAAGTTAAGTAAATAATTTTGGGTGACCCTTGCTGAGAGAATGACACATGGGTAGGTGAATAATCAAGTATTAAATTAAAAGAAAAATATTATAATTATGCATGACATGCCAAGTGTCACCTATGAGGACTCCTATAAAAGAAGGGGCAAGGCATGAGAGAAGGGACTTTTGGGGGGAACCCTATTGTTGGATGGATGACATGATTTCAAAACAGTGACTACGAAGCTATAGTGAGTTTGGTGAGGTAGAGGGTTTTAGAGAGGGGACTCTTGAGCTAAGGTTGCTCTCCTCTGCCAGCTAGATTCTTCCTCCATTGTACAACCCCATTGCAGCTTGGGGGTCCGTGGGGAAGAAGAGTACCCAAGGAGTAGGCTGGGAGGTTAACCGGTGGGTCTCGTTTTCGGATCAAGTGCGTCATCATACACTCGCGGAAGTGACCCGCAAAAATGGAATACCAGCGACCACAGAGCAAGCGGAGTCTCGCCCTCTGGTGTACGGTACATGTGTATTTCGTTACTACTTGATCTGAGCTTAAAAATATGTAAATGTTGTGTTCTGTTCCTGAAATGAGTATCAGCAGTGTGTGTGTTGAATGAATTGAAATCTCAATGTGTTTCTTTACTGGTTGCAATTGCTGTAAAAAAAAAAATTAATAATAATAAATAAATAAATAAATAATAATAATAATAATAATAGAGTTTTAGCGGGGTCCTTACAGAATTTTAGGCTAGATGTCAAAATAGAAGGTTTGGTTTTTGAATTGATTGTTTGGTGGTTTGGTTGAAAATGTAAGAAAGGACCATTGGGCAATGGAGTTAATTTTATTTAGGTGGATATTTTTAGCAGTGACATATGAGCTTAACAAGGAAAGGTAGGCAGATTCATTGGATCTTATATGGTTGATGATATGGGAAAGAAGAAATGACCAAGTATCCATTAAACATAGAGAAATTAAGAATTCTATTGCTTAACTTCGGTTGAAAACATCGAAATTGTTCAAAAGACAGAATTGAGTGTATTTAAACAAGTTCAAATTCTTTATTTTCTTTGAACAAAATAGATCAGAAACACATGTGAAATTACAGAGAAAGGAAAACACAATAACAAGAGAGAATATCATTTCACCAATAAAATATGACACTAGAGTCCTAAAAAGCTTTTTTATTACTGAAAATTTATTCACTGGAACTTGTGGAGTAGCTTTACATCCATATGCCTTTTCTTCCATACAAAAATAAACCCTTACTACTTCGAAATATGAAGTATTTATAGAAAAATTACAGAAACATCTTGATTTCAGAATATCAAGGAAAAACACAAAATTGTCTAAAACTGTTTACATAAATAGTACAAAAATTTAGGAAACTGAATTTTTGTATCTGACTAGCACTATTTTTCTGGCTTGCTGTTGGTAACTGGACTTGAAGAATAGTAGCTGGTTGTTGATGTCCTTTTGGAGATTCAATGACTGTTTACTCTAGTAACTCACACAATTTTTCCCACCTCTATTCATCTGACAGTTTAAACTTAATTAACTTTCGGCAAACCTCATCTACCTCTATGAATTTCTCGAAGGTAGGCTTATTTAGAAACAAATGACTGATTTCATGTTTGATCAATAAATCGTAGCTTAGGCCTTCCATGAATGCCTTTCTTGTGAGTGTGCCCTTGATTTTAGCAAATTTTGACTTATCTCTAGCAATGGTGCAAAATTTATGATGGTAATCTTCATGCTTGACCAATTTATCTCCTATCCCTTGTAATCCAAGGAGACCTTTTTGGTGCACTATGTTGAATTTCCTATGAAATCTTTGAGTGATGTTTTCCAAATTGTTGCATTTAGTCTCCAATTTCAGCATCAAATTCTTCTTAGTGAGAACTTTTCTCACTTCCAAAATGGTATCTGTTTTGTCTTCTATGTCTAGTTCTTCCAACTCTTCTCCGGATTTTGAATTTAACAGTGTTATTAGAGCTATAACATCACTTGGTTTGGTGCCAAGGTCTTTCTTCATATCTGCTATAAGTTCTTTTGATTTCTGGACCAACTCATCTTGTTTAAAGATGATTTCAATAGATGGCCATATCCTTGTCATAACTTCATTGATCTCCATCCAGATGTTTTCTTTGGCTCCCACAATGGTATCAACTATGGTAGATTGATTCTCTAGATATTCTATCCTCTATGTGAGATTGTGTGTTTTCTGTAATTATGCTAGATATACATTGTCTATTTTGAGCTTTTTTTCCTGCAAATTATTTAATTTCTGAGTTAATTTCTCAATTTCTTGGTCTTTAATAGACATATTTTCCATGGCCTTAGCCAAATCTGCGGGTTTACTGTTAGGCTATCCTTTTGTTGTGACAATTGTTGTTGAAGTTGTTGTTGATGTTAATGCCTCAACTGTTGATGTACCTGCCACTAGGATTATAGCCAAAGGAATTGCCTGCACTGCACTAGCTTGCTGTTCTTTTTATTTCAGGAGTGTCTCCAACTCCTTTTCCTTTTTTGAAACCTAATTGTTCTGTTCGATGATGTTCTTGAACAAATTATCCTTTTTTTTTCTCCTTCTCTCCATATTCCTTGGCCTGTGGATCTTCAGAGGAGGGGAGATTAAGTTGCTTCTTTAATGCTGCTATATATGCATTCTTGTTCCTTATAATTTCTTCATCTACATTTACATCTTTGGGATCATATCCCAGTTTAATGACCAAATCCTCCAAAAGCTTTATCTTTGTGGTTTGGCCAGAGAAGAAATTCTTTCTAACTTTAATGATGCTTGAATATTATTTACTGAAACCTTAAGCTTAGCTGCTGCAATAGCTATGTTTGTAATGGTGTTGTAAATAATTTCTCCAGACTGCTTGAGGAAGTCCATCTATTCATGAGATGGATTGTATCTGTGTCAAAAGAGAAGATAGATTTCTTGTAATCTTCTACTGATTTTGGCTGAGAAACTTTAGGCTCCAAGAAGGAAACCTACATTTTCCTCTTCTCTACATCAAAAGTTGAGAGAAGCATGTGTTGGGTGGTCATTGTCTGTTTCCAAAACTGTGAAAAAGTGGTTGCCTTGAGTGCCTGGTTCTTTTCTTTGATTTCCCTGTAAATGGAAAAGATTCTTTGATCCTTATTTCTCTGGTATGACTCTCTTGATGGTGATGAAATTGGTGTATCCGTGGTCCTTGGGGTCATAAGAGATGTAGGAATAATCTCCTCTCTCCTTGACACTGAAGGGATATAAGGACCTGTTACAATGATGGGCTATTGTTGTTCAGTAATTTGCTGCTAAGTTTCCCCGGTATCTATAGTGTTTTGTTTCTTACAGTATACTATAAAATATTTAGCTGAGATCTCTGTTACTGGAGGGGAGATAATTTCCCTTGGTCTTTTCTCTGTCTTTTCTCGAGGTAATGGAGTCTGTGAAGTAGATAATAACTACTCTTCGGCCTCCTACAAAGTATTCTCTTGCCACTCCTCCGAGTTCATAAACTGTTATATTTATGGTCTAGGAGTATGGGTGTAGGGAGCATACTTCTGTTCCATTCTTAATTTAGAGATTATCCCAAAAGGGTCATAAGACCAAGTAAAGTTATGTTTTAAATTCGTTTACTTCAAGATAACCTCTGCCTCTTGTCCTACTGACCTTGCATTGCATGTAAATGGCCCAAATTGTGTTTTTATTTTGAACCATGCCTTCTTCTTGGCTGTCAAGAAGTGCAGCTGATCCATGTTGATCATTTTCTTGATAAAATCTAAGGCAAATATTAGAATAGGTACAAATTTGGGTAATTTATAGGGAGGAAATTCACAACCATATATTATGATCTCTGTGTAAGATTGGTATACATACAAGTCTCCTATCTTGGTCTCATCACTAAAATGAAAAATTATCTTTATCTCTGGATGTGTTCTGGGATCTACATCATTGTTTAACAAATTGGCTTCCATGTGTACAAATTGATCTACAAAATAACTTAATGTAAATTCAGTGTTGTTCTGCCTGACCAAGGAGGCCCAGTGAATGATTGAATGAGGGTTCCCTTGAATGTCTCTCTTCTATCGCTGGAAAGGGAACCTGTCTGATTGAGAATAAATTAATAAATACACCAAAATGGATGCATATATAAAAACTCCTTCGGTTGAGAATTTCATGAATTGCTCATGAATCATCTTTGCCAAAAATTCACTGTAGCAGAAAATAGTTGGTGGCTTTTCACCACTAGAAAATATAGAGAGAAATGAAAAATGTTTTCATCTACCCATTGGTTAGAGTAGTATCCTAAGATGATCCAAGTGGATCTCTAAAAAGTACAAGTGGCATGGTAAGAAGGCTCAAAAATAAAAGTGGCAGAAACTCTATAAATGTAACATCAGATTGAAGTGCTTGTCATCCTGATTCTAATGGTGTGAATGACACTCAAATCCAAGTTCATATGAAGAAGTTAGAGAAAGTCAAAGATCAAGTTTGACTTAGACATGTGGCAGGAGGAAGTGACGTGGCAAAACTCTTAGCGAATGGGGAAGCGCTAAGTGGCAGGGTACCATTGGCCTTGCATATCGCTGATCACAAAAGGCAGAGGTCTGCGGGTTAAGGAATTGGCCCCCAGCACTACCTAGTTGCGATTGCGATATCACAATCACAAATTGGAGGCAAACCAATGGTTTCAAATTGGCCCCAGGCAAGAAGAATTGCAATGTGATAATAACATATCATAATCGTAGAGGGAAGAGGCATTACAGAATCAACCCTGGTAGAGTCAGGTTGCGATGCGATATATCGTAATCATAGTTCACAAAAGGGGAGCAGTCGTATGGAGTACCAACCCCTGTTCCCACCGATTGCGACTTGTGATGAGGCTTCAGACCCGATATATTATGAACTGTGTAATAAGCCTATTGGCTCCGCTATTATTGTAGGGTGCCTATTGTAAAGGCTTGGGTATGTACGCCGATGGAAAATGCTAATTACGATTTGTGATGATGTTAAATATGCCGATGGATTACTCTGTCGTTTGAGGTTTAATGCGAAAAAAATCTGTGGAATATTTTTATGTTTGATAGGGTTGTTACCGCGTACTATTTAGGGGCCCAAGAATATTTTCTTGAAACAAACCTGCCATATAATACTTGTCATCTTTTGGGAACTACCTAGGGATTGGGGGGTTAACCACCAGCATATATATAATGGATTGTCTGCATTGGATAGGGGGGGAGACTGGCTGATATTTTAGAAAATTTTACGCAGTAGTAACCCAACTTGGTAGTAGGGGTTGGAACCTCACCTTGAGCAATAGGGAGGTTCCGAGAGTTTGCAAAAATCCCGTTTATTCAAATGGGTGTTCAGATAAGCGTTTTTGCATGATTTTTTGCCAGGATTTCGGTGGTACTGTCTATTTCTCAAGCTGGGCTCTCCATTCTTCATCCATCTTCCATCTTGGAGTTATAAGGATTGTAATTGAATGTTGCTTGTAATTTTATCTCTTTTTATGCCAGTTAATGAAAGAAGGCCTCCCCATTATTGAGAAGGAACCAAAGAAGTAGTCTAAATTGGATGAATACCTTAATAAAATATTTGTGTCATGGTTTCTTGCTTATCATGTTATTTCCACATTGTTTTATTTTCTTTTAATTTACCTGGTTTATAAGCTTTGTTTCATGTAATTTTGACGCATCTATAAGTAAAAGATCTTGGATCAAGTTTGGTATCAGAGAAGGTCTTTGTTGACGTGAATTGCATGAGTATATGCTAACCCAGAACACGCTGTGAAAAGATGAAGGAACGATTAAGTCCTTTGATCCCGAAGTAGGACTTGCATAGTGAAGAAGAAACATAGAAAATGAAGAAGCCTGTTGGGAAGAGGAACAAAATTTCCGCAAGGTATTCAACAATATGGTAGAGAAAGTGGAAAATCTATTTTCAGAGTATGATAAGGCACTTGGGCACGAGAAGTAAGATGCTGATGATAATAGATTAGAAAATCATGAAGGTGGTGGAGAAGAGCCTCCTCCCTCTCCTTTTTCAAGTGATAGTTCTCATCACTCTAATCGTGATTCTAAACATACATCTAAGAAACCATTCTTCAAGATAGATGTAAAGTTTGACTTGCCCATGTATAATGGAGAGTGTAGTACAAAAAAAATTAATAATTGGATAAGACAGATAGAGGTCTACTACCAAATTTAGCAGATCGAAGAAGATGAGGCAAAGGTTCAGTTAGCATCTCTTCGTCTAAGTGGAACTGCTCTCGTTTGGTGGGAGAGCAAGTTGCAGAAGAGCATAAAAATTCCGGGTAACCTTATTTCCTCTTGGTCTAGTTTTATTTCTAAATTAGAAGACCAATTTTACCCTTTGGGTTATAAACAATTGGCACTAATTGAATGACAATATCTAAGGCAAGGTAAAGGACAAAATGTGCAAAGCTTCACCGAAAAATTTTGTAAACAAGCATTGAATTTGGGCATCTCATTAGATTTGCCCGAGACTGTAACTAAGAATGTTGGTACACTACATAGTTACATAAGAGACTCACTATTATTTTTCAAGACTACTACGATTGATGCGGCCAACATAAAGGCTATTCATCTTGAAAGCCAAGGCAAGAATGACAGAGATGATCAAGCTAAGAAAACGCCATTCAAACCTCAACATGGAAAATTTTAGAAGAAAGGCAAGGGGAAGTCTAAGAAGATTGTCATAGCCAAGAAAGAGGACATAGTAACACCATCTTTCATGCATTGCAAGAGAGAAGGTCATGACGAGGACCACTGTTGGAAGCTACATACAGAGCTGAGACCAAAGAGATTCAGTGGAAAGCGAAAGCAGAAGACAGTGGAAACAACTTTCAGGACCTTGGATCAGATTCTAGCAATGAGACATTGATCACAACCGTGGGCTCAAAAGATACTCCTTCTGTTAGTAATAGTTCTGATTCAATGGAAAGTACTAGTTATTTGAATGAGCTTGTAAGTAATGAGTGAAAGAGAATTGAATTATTCCACATTAGAGTTATTATAAAACACACAAAGGTGGAAACCCTGTTCGATTCAGGTTCCCAAGAAAATTTAATCTCAGAGTCCTTAGTGAAAAAGTTAGGCCTCGAAACTAAGCCTCATCCGAGTCCATACACACTTGGTTGGGTAAGTGATAAAGAAAAAATACAAGTAACCAAGCAGTGTAGGGCCATATTTGTTATTGCTTCCAAATTAGCTGATGAGGTAGAGTTAGATGTTGTGCCTTTGGATATTTGTGGAATTATCTTGGGAAGTCTGTATCTATATGACATAAAGGTAGTTTTATTTCAGCACGAAAATAAATACCACCTCATGAAGGATGGGGTAGAATATATAGTCATAGCTCATCATACGAAAGTTAGTGCTAGCCTTGTAAGTTTAGGACAGATTAAACGGCTAGTTAAGTCTAGTAAAACATGCATGTTCATGGTAGTGAGAAAGAAAGAGGTTGAGATGGCTGATGCTTTCAAAGGTTGTGATCCTAATCATAAGAAAGAATTGTTTGAAATTATTTTTGGCTATGATGGATTGTTTTAGGAATAGAGAGGATTACCCCCAAAACGGGAAATCCAACATGAGATCCATTTACAATAGGATGCTCCTTTACTGAATATTAGCATGTACAGGATGACTTCTATCAAGATGGAGGAGATCAAGAAACAAGTGTAGGAATTGCTAAATCAAGGGGTCATCAGATCAAGTTCTAATCTATGCGGCTCACCGATCGTGTTGGTGCCAAAAAAAGATGGCAGATGGAGAATGTGCGTAGACTACAGGGCGCTAAACAGAATTATGGTGAAGAATCGATACCCTCTCCCTCACATTGATTAATTATTAGATCAGTTTATAAATGTTGTCTATTTTACAAAATTGGATTTGAGTAGTGGATATCACCAGGTTAGAGTTGCAGGACAAGACATTTGGAAGACTGTATTCAAAACAAAATAGGGGTTGTTCAAATGGATAGGGATGCCATTCAGATTGTGCAATGCTTCGACCATGTTTCTGAGGGTAATGAATGATTTATTTAGGCCTTTTCTTGACAATTTTATTCTTGTATATCGGGACAATATTCTTGTTTATAGTAGGACATGGGATGAACATGTATATCATGTGAAGAAAGTGCTTGATGTTCTAAAAAAAGAAAATTTGTATGTAAAACTGTCAAAGTGTTAGTTTGGGAAGACCTATCTGGTTTATTTAGGTCACATAGTCAGTAATGGGCAATTGAAAATAGACTCCTCTAAAGTAGATGCGATTATGAAGTGGCCCGAGCCCACAAATGTTATAGAGGTTTGAAGATTTTTGGGCATGGTACAATATTGGAGAAGCTTCATTGCAAACTTCTCTATTATAGTAGCTCCCTTACACGCATTGACAAGTGTGAAGCAGACCTTTCAGTGGGGAGGAAAGCAACATAAATACTTTGACATGCCGAAAGAGAAAATCAACACAACACCCATGCTAGCCTTACCAAACCTTCAACAACCTTTTGAGATTGAAATAGATGCCAACAGATATGCCATGGGAATTGTATTGATGCAGCAAAGGAAGCCTGTATGTTACCATTCAGAGACTTTCCCCCAAGATGTTGTGAATTATGCCATGCATGATAGGGAGTTGTACGCCTTGGTCCAGAGTGTAAAGAAGTGGAAACACTACTTGATTGGCAAGGAGACCATCATCCATATAGATCATCAGCCCTTGTAGTACCTTCAGTCACAAACCAATCTTCAACAAGCCCGTCATTTTAGATGGATGGGATTTCTCTAACAGTTTTATCTGGTAATAAAATACAAGAAGGGAGCTAACAACAAAGTAGCATATATGCTTTCTCACCCTCCTATTTCTACATCTGTAGTTTTGAAAAATTATTCTTTATCATTAGAAGGTTAAGCTGAACAATATGCTAACGATAATGATTTTAAAGAGATTTATGAAAACTGACTCATGGATCGTAGGTGGACAATTATTATTTGCAAGGAAAACTATTGTATCACCTTGGAAAACTATGCATACCCATTAATGAAAGGGTACATGTAATCCAAGAGGCTCATACCTCTCTTGTGTCTGGTCAGTTTAGGGTTGAAAAAATTTTATGTCATTTACAGAGGTTTTGTTTTTGGCCTCTTATGAGAAACATTGTGACTCTCTTTGTAAAGGGTTGTGTGTTGTGTTCTGTTTCAAAGCCCTCTAATAGAAAACTTGGGCTCTACACATCACTCCCAATTCCAATTCTACCATGGGAAAGTGTGTCCATGGATTTCGTAGGTGTTTTTCCTATGTCTAGGAAAAGTCACGATTATTTGTATGTCATCGAGGATCATTTTAGTAAAATGTGTATTTTAATGCCTTGTAAAAAGTAGGTCATTGCTGAGCAGATTGCTTATCTTTTCTTTCAGCATGTTTGGGACCATTTTGGGTTTCCCACATCTATTGTGTCAGATCGAGACTCTTGTTGTCTTGGAGAGTTCTAGACCAGCTTGTGGAGAATGATGAACACTAATATGAAACGAAGTATGGAATTTCATCCACAGATCGATGGGAAGACAGAGGTCATCAATCGCACCCTGTTACGAGGCTATTGTGAAAAACATCCCAAGTTGTGGGATGAACAACTTCCTTATGTGCAACATGCATACAATTGAGAAAGACATTCATCCACACGGAGCTCACCATTCGAGATATGTTTTGGTTATCTACCAAGGGATCCCTTAGACATGGTCTTTGGGAAATATGAGGATGGAAATGGACGAGATGATAGGGACAAAGCACATAAGTTTATTCAATGGATGCAAGTGATTCATCAGGTAATACAGGAGCAATTGGAGAAGGGTCAAGCTCGGTATAAAGCTCGACATGATAAGCATCGAGTTGACCATTAGTTTCAAGTTGGGGACAAGGTATGGATCCACATCAGTAAGGATAGAATGAAGGGAGAAGGGAAGAAATTAAGACCCATTCAATATGGTCCCTTCACCATATTAGCAAATATTGGAGATAATGCTTTTCGTCTCAACTTTTTCGATTATATGCAAATGTACTCATTAGTGAATGTTGAAAAACTGAAGCTCCATTGATTATGGATATCGAAGAGGTTGCATAGATTCATATAGTGGATGATTTTGCACCAGAGTATCTAGACAAGTTGTCTGAAGATATCATACTCGACAGGAAAACCAGAACTTCACGACGGGGATATGTGGAGTACTTTTGTGTTGGCTTCAAGGGAATGCATCTGAGTAAAGCTTGGTGGATGGAGAAAGAAAAAGTGAGGGACCAATTTCCTCACTTGCCAATAGACTGAAAATTATTTTGGTGGTCCAAAAGATCTTAGTGGGGAGGATTGATCCAGATGGATCTCTAAAAAGTACTAGTGGCATGGCAAGAAGGCTCAAAAATCAAAGAGGAAAAAACTCTATAAACGTAGCAATAGATTGATATGCTTTTCATCCTAATTCCAATGGTGCAAATGACACTCAAATTTGAGTTCATATGAAGAGGTTAGAGTTAGTCAAAGATCAAGTTTGACTTGGACAAGTGGCAGGAGGAAGTGACGTGGGAAAACTCTCAATGAATGGGGAAGTGCCAAGTGGCAAGCCACTAATGGGCCCACATATCGCTAATCGCAAAAGGAAGAGGTCTACGAGTTAAGGAATCAGCCCCCAACACTACCGGGTTGCAATTGTGATATCACAATCGTAGATCAGAGGCAAATCAGTGGTTTCAAATCGGCCCTAGGCAAGAAGAATTATGATCCAATAATTGCATATCACAATCATATAAGGAAGAGGCATTACATAATCAGCCTTGGAAAAGTTAGGCTACAATGCGATATATTGTAATTGCAGTTCGCAAAAGGGGAGCAGTCGTATGGAGTACCAACCCCAGCTCCCACCAATTGTGATTTGCGATGAGACTTCATACCCAATATATTATGAATTGTGTAGTAAGCTCGTCGGGTCCGCTGTTATCATAGGGAACATGTTGTAAAGGCTTGGGTCTATACGCCTATGGAAAACGCCGATTGTAATATGCAATGAGGCTAACTGCGACGATAGATTACTCTGTTGTTTGAGGTTTAATGAAAAAATAGTCTGTGGACTATTTTTCTATGTTTGACAGGGTTGTTACCATGTACTATTGAGGGGCTCGTGAATCTCTTCTTGAAACAAACCTACCATCTAATACTTTCCATCTATTGAGAAATGCCTGGGATTTGAGGGGTTGGCCATCGACATATATATAATGGACTGTCCACATAGGAAAGGGGGGGAGACTGGCCGATAGTTCAGAACATTGTATGCAGCAGTAACCCAACCTGGCAGTAGGGGCCGGAACCTCATCTTGAGTAGTAGGAATTGGAAAGATTTTTTTCATCATTTTGTTTTTAAAAGTGAAATAGTGAAAAGATCAATTTGCTCTCAATTACTTGTTTTGTTGCATTTGAGTGTGTTTTCTACTCTCATTAGTGTAGACAATTCATCGAATTGAAAGGGTCTTGTCTCATTTAGTTGCATATAGGTGTTTTTCGAGTCACATCGATAAGGCCTGAAACCAAGACATAATTTCAAGATAAACTCTGAAATGTACTCAATTAACCTAAGGTGCATTTGAAATCTAAGGATTATATTTTAGAAGGTATAGGCTAGAGATGTGTTCCAACATCTTAAAACCTAGCAGCTGTTGTTCGCTTCGGCACTAGACAACTCTAGTACGGGCTTGTGCTTCCTGAACTGTTGAGTAATAAAGGGATACCTGACTAGGTTGCAATCTTTTATCCATAGGAAGCTGAGTTTTCCACCTTGTAAACATGATACACTGAACAAAACATTCGAGGAGATTGCCTACCTGCACTTCTCGGTTCACCGGGGGGTATTCTACAGTTCATGGTGACCTAGTAATCCTTTTTTCCTAGATCGTCCTGAGTAGTCATTTTGATCTTTTTAACTCCCTAAATATAAAATATCACTAGAGTGCTTGTCCTTTCGAGCTCATTTCAAACCAAAATTGATAGAGTCACCTTTTCTTCTTTCTCAACTCTTAAAACATGAAAGAGCACCAGTTTGTTTTTGCGTCTTAAAAATTTTTTGCCCATGATCTTATAACATTCCTATTAGTATTTTTTAGACTACATCATGAGTATACCTTTAAATACATTTTAAAGCCCTTGGAATCAATCTCTTTTCTGGTTATTTGAGACAAAATCATCATGGCTGAACCAATTGGTTCGCCTAGTTCCTCTTCCTCTCCTCCGTTTGAAAGATTGTCGTAGGAGCCTTTTCCTGAATTGCCATAGTCGCTTAAGGACCAAGGTGTTGAGCTTGGAATTGTTTTGAGTATTCAACCTTTTTCATCTCGTCCTCCCCCTTCATATACTGGGTCACTTTCTGACATTGGCCCAGAAAGTCTAGATAATCCTATCCAGACTCCTGAGAGTCTGCCGACTTCTGAAGGTCAGCTTGGACTGGTTGTTTATCCTCTGAATCCTTTGTTCATTCCTGTTGTTATATCACCTCAGAATCCATACATTTTTTGCAATCAGTCAGGTATTCCTTTGGAATTATCCCCTCGAACAACTTCGGTAGCCAATCATTACCTATTTTCACCCACGGAATCAAAAGGGGAAATGCTAGTCTCCTCTCCGGGTCACTCGAAGGTTTACACTCCACGCATAGTTGAGGAGCAGGAATATCCTTTCCCTCCTGAAGGTTTCCCTTACACGAGAAGCATTCCAACCAGTGTTCATCTTGAATTACCTCATAATTACGTGACTTTAGCTCAGATGGTTTCAGGCATGCCTACGACCTCATCATTATATCACAACCCTATTTGGGTATCTAGCACTATGCCTAGCACAGGTACATTCATTCAGAACTCGACCTCCCAATAGATGGTTATTTCTGCAGTCACTTTACTCTTGGTGCAACCCACCATTCCAAATCCTCTTGTTTCATCGGTTCAAGTAACCCATCTGGTTTAACCGACAATCTCGAGTCATGTCGCTGTCAGTTCTTTGATCCCTCCAGTAAGTGGACAGGCTGTGCCACTGCCTAGGGGGCAAAGTATGAATGTGTCTATGATGTATGGTACAACCAATGTGAGTGGTTCACAAGCTCATATGGTTGGCATGAACGAACCCTCTTTGGGTGCCATTTCAAATCCTGTTGGTCTTGGTGGATCAAGTAATGTCCAATACCAACAGCCCAATGTTGGTCTGTCTGGGTCAAATCACGTCTAGTACCAACAACTGAATATGGCTTAAGGTCAGTACTAACCACCTTATGTTCCATATGGTTCACAAGAAATGGCTAATTTGTCATACATCCCTCAGCCTGGACCTTATGTCCAGTTTGGTCTGTCCATCGTGTCCGATGGGTATGTCCAGATACAGTTCGAGAACTTTCAAGGTGTCATTCTGGAAACTATCCAAATACCTTTGCAGTAGTAAGGACAACTCCTGCAACAACAAGGGAAACCTTCGTTGCAGTAAGGTCCATCCATGTAGCAGCAAGGCCAACCTTTGTTGCAGTAAGTGCCATCCATGCAGCAGCAAGGCTAGATGATGACGTAGCAAGGACGACTGCAACAACCACAAGGCAAACCGACACAATAGTTGTGGCAAACCATGCAACCGCAAATGCAGTATGTGCCAGAATCCTCCCAGCCTATGCCTTCACAAGGTCAACCTCTACAACCGTAGGGACAGCCTTTACAGCTGCAAGGTTAGCCCTTGCAGCAACAAGGTCAACTTAGGTAGCAACAATTGTTATAATCATATCAACAGGGTTAACCCTTTTAAGGGACAGGACAGGGTCAAGTCCTATAGTAGCAGGCACAAAATCCTTATGTCCAAGGGAAATAGGTTCAGCCTCCCTTTGTCCAAGAACAGCAAGTCCAAAATCCTTATGTCCAAGGACAGCAAGTGCAGAATCCTTACGTCTAAGGGCAGTAGGTCCAAAACCCTTTCTTCTAGGGGCAGCAGGTCCAAAACACTTATGCTCAGGGGCATCAGGTGTAAAATCCATATGTCCAAGGCCAACAGTATCAATAACCTTTTAACCAGTATGTTTCTTATCAATAGCCTCTTGCCAGACAGTTTCAAGGCCTTCAAGGTCAGAATCCTCCCTACGGGAAAGGTAACCTACAGTGGGGAAAAATCAAATGCCTTATGGACAAAATCGTCCTCTTTGGGGAAAAAATCCTTACCAGCAGGGATGGGCCTTACCAGTTGGGCCCCCTTATCGACCTCAAATGCCTTTCAATACCTAATTGTCATTCTTGGCTACAATGGAATTTCCAGATGTGTTTAGACTCATGAATGACCCGATTCTTCATTCACCATACTGGCCTCCAGTTCCATCCAAGATTTAGAGTGATTGTCTGAAGTTTGAAGGAAAAGCAAAACATGATCCGTAAGCCCACATGATGACATATCACCTTTGGTGCTCCTCAAATTCCTACATTGATGATTCCATTCGTCTTTCACTTTTCCAATGAACTCTTACAGGTGCTGCAACCAAATGGTATATCAAGCTACCTCGAAATACCTATCATGACTTTAACACTCTCACCATGTCCTTTCTCACACATTTCCAGTTGTTGGTTTGCTATGAAACTGGCACCCATCTGCTAACATTGCTCAAGCAAGACACTATGACCCACATCTCCAATCACATCCATGAATGGAGACATAGTCATCGTCTGATTAAGTTCGAGATTGTTGATCAATTGTTGACAGAGTGGTTCACCAAATCATTTGTCAACAAAATTGCTAAGGACATTGCTATGGGTGGATGCATCACTGAGGAACAAGTCATAGTGCGTGCCCAGTATCTAGACCTTGTATATTCACAATCCGGCATGATATATGATGTGTTAGCCGATGCGCCTAGACCATCATCTGATTTGATGACATCTAAGTCTTTGGCTACCCCTATCGTTGATGGAGTAATTGGTTTAGTGACTTAGACCCCTGAAAAATATTCTTCCAAACAGAAGTCGGTCTCCAACACTACTCCCAATAACTCCTCTTGTAGTTCATTCGGCCCTGGTAAAACCTTAGAGGTTCACGCTATCCAGTCTACCATAGCAGATAAATCCTTTAAAGGAAAGAAGAAAGGCAATGGAAAGGGTAAAGTTGATGCCCCAAAATAGGGTCCTCCTAAGTCAACTGCTGGTGATGCTTCCCCATGGAAGCCCAAGTATCCATGCCTCATCTGTGATAAGGATCACTATACTAAGCATTGTCCCAGACGACCTGAAGTTAGTTGTTTTCTCAAAGGGACCCCAGTTTTCCTGAAAGAGCCCTTTCCGTCCCAGTAGACTCAAATGGTAGACTAGCCTCAGACATTTTCTTCCTCAGGTTAACAAGTGTTCATGATGAATACCCTAATCAACGTGGCTACAAGTTCAAAAGATTATCAAAGTCTTACCCCGTCATCAGGGAAAGAGAAAGAAGGTACCCCTTCTTCTTCCACCCCGTCTAGTTTTGGTCCTCTCCATATAGAGCGACTTAATCCTAATTCCGCCATTCGACCACCTTCTCGAGGTGTGCTTCGAAAGTCCTCGTACAATCCTAACACTCTAGCCACTCAACATTATAAAATTGTTGAATATTTGGCTCAAGTGCCATCAAGTATGTTTTCTCTCAAGGTCCTTCAAAACTATCCTTCTCAGCGGAAATCGTTACTGTCAGCTATTGGGGATATTGATCCACCTGAATCTAATCTCATATGTTTTGACTTGGAAAACCACGTTCCGTGTTTACCTCATCAAATTACCTTTCTCATTCAGGTAATCATAAATGAGAAAACCATTCATAGGACTGTCATCAATGAAGGTGCTTTTACTTGCATCATGTCTGTCACTTATTGGAAGGAAATTAGTTGTCATACTCTGAACCAGTCCCCTAACACTATGGAAGCTTTTGATGGGTGTGATTTGGACCATTCGGTGTCCTTCCCAACCTTGCCATTACTTCGGAAGGCAAGGCAGTACACGTTGAAGTGGAGATAGTTTATGCTAATATTAACTACAATATTCTACTCGGACGAAGCTAGACCCATGCCATGCATGTTGTAGCCCCCTCCCTTTTCCATGTGATTTTTTTTCCCCATCAAGGGAAGATAGTCACAGTCGACCAACTATCCTTATTTTCCTCTTGCTCCTAAGATGGCAATGTTCCATATGTCAAGCACATTGATGCTCCTTATGAGAGTGTGGGGGTAGGGCTCTTTAAAGATCCTGCCTTGATGGGCATCTTTCCACTCCCACCTCCTCATGTCGCCTCTGTCAACATGATTTTGGTCAAGTCTAATCCTTGGGTCATTCCTCCACCGGATCTTGTTGAAACATGGGGCGAGGTTACGCCATTAAGCCTTGCCGAAATTGATTACGTTGAAATTGTTTCAGCTTCACCTTCGATATCCTCTGATCATCTTGTTTCGAGAACATCACTTGATGCACATTCTCACTCCCCATGGCTTGGTTATGACACAATGGCCATGTCTATGTGTCCTGAGAAGTTCTCTTCTCTGCTGCGTGTTGACATGTTAGTTTCTCCTGACATTGTCAAGACCTTTCAACTAAGGGCACTTTTATCTTTTCATAGATTCAGGTTTTTTTCTCCCTCCCCGAGTTTTTACCGATTGCCCATTATTCAATGGGGTTGTCATCTTATGACTTGTAACCCTGCCTCGCCCAGGGGGCATGGGGGCACAACCTTATATGAGTTATACTCTATTATTTCTCCCAGTCAATGCTTACTCGTCATGTCATTGGTAAAAGCCCGGTTTTCATCTGTGTTGATCGATTGTTCGAATCCAAGCATGGATTCTCTCAAAACATACTATGCTTAGGTCATATTGCATGGCTACTTTTTTACAATAGTGTGTTATTCATTTTTGTATAGTGTGGTTTGGTGTGTTGCTTCGCAAGCAACTTTCCTGCTTTTTATGTTTTTGCCTACTTTGTAGATGTCGATGTCTCCTCACATCGATTTCGTTGATGGTTCTTGTCGTAGTACTCGAAATCTATCATCTGTGACATGGGCCATTTATGACCCCCATGGTGAGTTTATTGATATTCAAGGTATTTTTCTAGGTCGAACAACTAATAACATCGTTGAGTATAGCGCAGTTATCGAATTGTTGTCAGAAGCCATCACTCTTGGCATCCAAGAATTGGTTTTCAACCTTGATTCACAGCTTGTCGTCCTTCAACTCAACGAGCAATATTCCATTAGAAACCCTAAGATATTGAGAATGTATCTACATATTCGTCTACTGGAAAGAAATTTTGATTACATTACATATCATCATATTCCTAGGCACATGAATACATTGATAGATGCATTAGTTAATTATGTGTTCGATAGATATTTGCGAAACATGTAAAACTCAAAAAACAAAAACATTTGTACCATAGTAAGCAAGGAAATATAACATATATAGATATATCTATATATATTATATATATTATATATATATATATATATATATATATATATATATATATATATAATTATATATATATATAATATATATATATATATATATATAATATATATATATGTCAATCATGTTTTTCATACATCAAAACCTCAAAAAATAATATGGGTGTTCAAAATACGTCGATGGCTTGCAGGCCTAAAAAATGTGGAATTCTAGACCTATGCAATAAACAACATGATGCTCATGGTAGCATGTAACTACTCAGACTATGCAAGTTAGCAGTCGGCGGATCCGATCTGATACCCCCACTGTATGCCTATGATATTGGTGCGGGACATCACCTATCTCGGCATACTCTGGGATCCCATGGGTCAATCCCTCGAGATTCTGTGCGATCTCCTCCTCAAGTCGCTTCCCTCCTGATAAGGAGCGACCTCGAACTGTCAAGCAATGTGCTTGGTGATCAAAGACATCCCAGTAGGGTGTTCTAGTCCAAAATCTGCATTCGTAAAATCAAAATGTCATGAAAACATATACCTCAAAAACATCAAATTTTTTTTTTGTTTTTTAACTCCATCATCATAATCCTCCCCATCTGGGAGCGGCATATCCAGATCTCTGCGGAAGTCAATACCGTTGTAAGGCTGATCCTCCACTACGATAAGCTGTCGTCGTAGCCATGAGAAAAAGGCGAGCTTATAGGAAATCTGTTGGGCCCCAATAATCTTGGGCATCAACGTACTCCAACGGACCATCCGTGGGTCTCATGGCAATGGTGGTTCTACCTCAGCTAGCTGGTAGTTTAACAATGGAACCCGTTCTAGGAAGAAATTCACTAGCACAGACCCATAGCAAAACTGCTTCAAGTTTCTTGCCTTAGCTTTTGATAGCTGGCGCTTCATGTTGACTTTCATAGCTTCCACCTAGTTGAAAATAGTGGGCACCATATAGTCAATAGCATACTAAAAATTTGACTTGTTGGTCTCATGTTGTGCTTGGGCCCCAGCCACTCTGTTGATGGTTAGCAATAACACTCTTACCACAAGATCCTGAATAGTTATAATCTCGATCTTGCCACTTTTTGATTTGAGTGCTTTTGGGAAATGTTCTACAAGTAGCATAGTCACACTTTCTCCAATCAACCTTGACCCATATATATTGACTAGCTCCCCTCTCCGAGATAGTCCTGTGATGAAATAAATGTCTAAAGTTTCCAACTCCAGCTCTTGGTCACTAATGATGAAAATTTCCTGATTCACATCCCAAAGAATGATCAGATACTGTAGAAATTCAGGTTGATCATGTAGACCTAGTGTAAGAAGAATTTGAGGAGCCCACAGTTCCTCAAAGCATCCAAGCAATTTGGGTCAGCCATTGCTTAACTGTCAATATCCTCATGCTTGCATTCCTTCCAATCCACCATTTTTTCACGATTTTTCCCTGCAAAAACCATATAATCAAGTCAATAATCATCTTTGGCTAGAGAAATTTGGATTCAAACTAAAAATTTGAGCAAAAACATGAAAAAAATTTGTTCTCGGTGTCAGTGCGATTGTTTTAAAAACAGTAGCATCGACGGTGCAGTTGACATCTTTAGCAACCCTTGATTAGTGCGATTCCATGCTTGGAAATCGCGTTGACCAAGGGCAATTTTTTTTGACAAAACCTCCTCATGAAATCAAAAAAATGGCTAAAAATGAAAATGGAGCTTAAGTTCTTGGCTCTTACCTGTAATTGACGGCTCGACGAATGACCTCCCAGATCTCTCGCAATGTGCTCCATAAAAATTAGGGCACAAGTGGGTAAAAAACTCTTCACACAAAGGTAAATGGTAAATGGTAAAAAATAATTACTTTTTCCTCCTTTTCTTCATTTTTTCATGAAATATTAGGGTTTTTAAGTATTTTTGACCTATTTTTCCTCAGAAACTGGATAATGCATTTACCTTTTTGTGCAACAACAGGTGACAGATTGTCGATGATGGTACTAGAGTCATGTTTTAGCACTTTTCTTGACTCATAAATCTCAAATGAAAATATCGCCGAGTATTTTTCCCTTTTTGACTCGTAAAAGAGAATAAAAATGGGGGGTCCTCTTTCAAGCTCTTTTTTGACTCTTTAAACATGAAAAGATTTCCAATCTCTTGTTGTTTTAAACTCGTTAAAGGCTGCGAAATGTCATTCACCCAGTATACGTTTACCCCTTTTTTGGGTTGGGATGGACTATTTACGAAAAAGCTACTCCTTGAATGAAATGGTCAAGCAATTCTCTCAAGTATCATTTTCTACCTTCTCGGGCTCGAGAGACACAAATGTACAAAAATGGCCCATGTGGAGTTTTCCTTTTCGTGTCTTTTTCAAACTCTCTAAACATGAAAAAGATACTGATTTATGCCTTTGTTGAACTCATTAAAACATTAAATGACATTGGATTCGTCGCCATGATGAATGTGAGATTCTCCTTCCTAGGGCTCATTAAACCTACTAGGTCAGAATCATCCTAAGGATGAACTTACAATGCAAGCACATGCTATCCCCTTCAAGATTGAGACAAAACATAATTGGGGTACCTCCCAGAAATGGTGGGGGAAAATTGGAAATTCTATTAGTCGTGTCGGCAACTCACTCTTGAACATGACACTTTCTGCTTCATGTCAGGCTGGGATATCCTCCTTTTCATCATTGACCTTCCTGGGTTGTGCCATTCATTTTTGCCTTCCATTTGATCTCTACCATGTCATCATGACCACCGATCCTATGGATCCAAAAGCTGCCAAACTCAGGAATCGTGTCGCCAATATGTTCAAGTGTTAGCCCTTCTACAGTTACACTTACTCCTTATTCTCTGTATCATTTGAAATCATTTGCATCCCTTTGTCTCATGTCAGTGATGTGGGATACATCATTGCCCTCCTTTGACATGGTTGTTTCATGTCGACTTCAGCTCATTATCCAGGAAGTTGACCGATAGACTCCCTTCCAGTACCTTAGATTTTGCATGCCCTAATGGAAAGTTCATCGCACTCTATGACAAGCTCACATCATTGGATTTTGATCAGGTTATTTCACAGGTGTTCGACATCAGTCCCTTTATTCACATTTCGTGAATTGTGCTGTCAGTACCTTGAGAGCCATTGTCATTATTGGTAGTTTCTCTTGTGCTTGTTAACGGTTCACATCATTGACTGGTAATCAAGTGATTTTCTAGCATGTTTGACTTCAACACATTCTCTCAAATGTTAGGATTTGTACTTTGATCGGGTCATTTGGAGCACAAGACCCTGGGCTCAGATTACATAGGTCCACGTTGCAAGGCAATGTGATATGATCATGTTGATATATATGTCTCTTTCAGATGGATGGTTGTGACCATACCATGAGTTGTTATATGTGATCCTTCTCATTATTGGATGGCTGTGACCATACCTTGGTTTTGTTATGATCCTTTCTATTGGATGGTTGTGCCCATGCCTTGGATCCATTTACATGACCATTCTCTGGATGGTTGCGTCCATACCATGATTCATGTATCATTATTCATAGTTTTCAGTGATGTATATGTATCTATGATTGGTTGCAAGTTTTCCGATGACGGTCTCCGGTTCCTCACTTCCACTTATAAAGCATTTTATCCCTTACTCTAGTTCATCCTTCATGCTTTAGGGGGCATCTGTTACACAACATTTTGTCACTGTCTTTGTACTCCCCGTCCATGATCCTAGAGGACCTCTACAATGAACTCGACATGCTTTCCCATCATGAAGAAACTCCCAGTATGTCGCTCTTCATGAGTAGAATAATTCCCCTTTGCATCATTTCCCAAGAATCTTCCTTTTATCCTAGTTTACAAGACCGACGCTAATGATCATTTTCCTCCTCCTGCCGATTTGTAGGGATTAAAACTTGGCCTCTCATCATACGGTGCGACTGAGCCCTTTTCTAGTTGCATCGCTCCTCTTTTGGAAGGTTTTTTAAATATGGAGCCAAAGCTTCCATGTCTAGAAGATTCGTAATGGAAGTCTGGTAGATGGTTGAGCCAGATGGAGCCAAGGAAGTCAGTTTGGGCTCTTTTCCCCTATTAGGATGGATCAAACTCAAGCGATAATACTGTTGAGTCCCAAACTTGCATCTTTCCTACACCTTTTTCTAGCTTCTTTCCATTCATCTAAACCTCCTAAGTCATAAGTATCATTGCATATTAGTTTAAAAAAAGAGCATTTAAAGTGGTTTCTTGACTATGTGTTTGTGTTGCTATTTGAACTAGATTTTTGTTTATGAGTTGCGGAATCTTGTCACTTTCTGCAGCTAGCTCAACTTTCTATAGCTATTTTGTCAAAGTCTATATTGCAGGTGTCTTCAGGAAAATCGAGCCACATGGGCAAGTTGAAAAAAACGTGGACATGGACCGAGTCCTATTGGCTCAGTCGAATTCATCAAAAGAGGCCATAGTCAAAGGTAGTCAAGCGGTGGTCAACCTAAGAGTCCTACGGTGACAGAACTCTATTTTTCACCACGTGAAGACTTGCGTGGCCATTCCTCAATCTCAAGAGACATATCAACACCTGTGGACTGCTCTATAAGCCGAATCCAACAGCCACCCTCCAAAGATTTAATCTTCACGAAAACCATACTGCTAGATTCCTGGACGTGGTTGTTCACATGTCTTTTATCAGTAGATTGTAGGAAAGTAGTTATGTCATCCTCTGTTATAAATAATGCGTTCTCATACGCATATTAGCTAGCTTTGTAATGTAATTTTGACTGTTAACGAGCCCACTGTGTCATGAATTTATTTCTGTGTTATGACTGTATTTTGAATACATGAGAAGACTCTATTTATAAGCTCAGTTCGTGGTTAATAGTCATTGCTCGAGGACTGTGTAGAGGGCCCCTGCACATGCCAAGGTTTTGTTTATTGCTATATAGTTTCATGCTTTATTTCCTTATGTCCATTATGCCATAGTTATTCATGTGTATATATTGCATTTCTTATGGTATTAACGTTTTATTTCTGTCCATAATTTTCCATGCTTTATACTGTTGTTAACTGATCAGTGTCTTTGTTCCAGATTACAGTAGGCAGCCCGGGCACTTGCACATAGTTTTATGATGACTAATGACATGGAATCTGTCTTGTCCTTCTGCTGATTTATTTTTCTTAGTTTTTAATCTCAGAACTGTTTTATTTATTTCAGTTTTGTACATTTGCTTTATTAGTTAGATTAGATATTAAATTACTCATGTCATTATCCGTTACCTCCCGAGGGATTGAAGTATGAATGTGTAGTTTGATATTAGTTTATTTTATGCAAGTTAGTTATTGAATTACTCATGTCATTTTCAGTTACCTCCGAAAGCCATAGCGAGACTAATGGTGAGGGATTGAGGTATGAGTGTGTAGTTCGATATTAGTCTATTCTCCTGCAAATTAGATATCAGATTGCTCAAGTTGTTTATGATTACCTCTGAAAGCCATAACGAGACTAATGGCGAGGGGTCAGAGTATGAATTGATGTAATTTGATTTTTAGCTTTATTTGCTTGAAATTTTTGAATTTCTTTGAGTACAGTTTCTTTTGTATTTAGACAGGAGCAAGGGTAATGGGTTTCATGATCAATAGTTCACTGCTTGTTTGACTACTATAGTGGCACATTTTCATTTTCTTTTAGGAATTATTTTTTTTCATTGCATGTTTTAAACCCCTTTTGAAGTTTGAAGTTTGGGAAATCATTGTAAAGGACATCATTGCCTTGAACATTTATATCCATACTTGTCTTTTAGAATTTCCATCTCACATTAGGAATTCAACCAAGATAAAAACCCCCAAAACAAATAAAAAACTAAAAATGACAAAAAGTAAGAGATCGGTTATCTTGCACATATAGTGCGCCACACTTCGTCGGCTTACGAATCCCGGATTGACAATTAAATGCAGCAATTTAGGACACACTAAATTGACCAAACATTTTGGCGCCATTGCCGGTGAAGTGTAACTAGGTAGCCAATTTCTTAAAAAATAAATATAATAATAAAAAGAAGGGAAAAATTGATAACTTCTTGAAGTATGCTCTCCTCTTGCACCTAGTGTGGTCTAGAGGATCAAAAAAGAGAGTTATTGGTTCAATAATTTCTTAAGTATGCTCTCTTCTTGCACCTAGTGTGACCTGGAAGACCAGAAAGAGAATTATTAGCCCAACTTAAAAATATAAAAAAATGACATGCATAGAGCAAGAGATTCTAGGGGAAGGTTTATAGCTAGAGCCAAGAGTTCGATTTTCACAACTCCATCTTCTTCAAGGCATAGAAAAGATTCACCACCATCTACTCCTAGCCTTAAGATCCCTAGAATTCTAGGAGCAGCAGCTGAATTAGAGGATTCTCCTACACTATCTACCAAATCTCATTTAGAAGAAGACCCTTTCTTTACTTCTACAGGAGAGAATATTGTAATTAAAGATGTAGAATCACCTGAAGAAGAAAAGGAAGAAACTCCCTCTCATCCTCCCTTGATAGAAGAACCAGAGGACTTTGAGGACTCTGAAGAAACTATCATGACAGAGGAAGTAGTAGATGGATTCAGAGGTAGAGGTAGAGGTAGGGGAGGAGGAAATAATGGAGGCAACAATGGTGGAGGTGGAGGTAATAATGGAAGAAATAGGGAAGGAGACAACTTGTTTGGATTCCCTATAGTTGATGAGGAAACTCATACAACGATGAAAAACATCTCACCATATGTCCTCCCCAACTTTTATGGATTGCGAAGTGACAATCCTAAAACATTTATGTTTGAGTCTGAAGTCGTGTGCCGAACCTATGACTATATGGAAGACTCTCAAAAACTCAAACTGTTTCCGTCGACATTGAAGGGGGCTGCTTTGAAATGGTTCATGGGATTAGTCACCCAATCTATTAGGACTTGGAATGATATGAAACAAACATTTTTGGATAGATACTTGGACTATTGCATGCCCACCAATCACAAGGATGAGGTATTCAAAATGGTACAAAAAGAAGATGAAAACTTGGAGGATTTACTTGAAAGATTTCAATACAACTTAAAGAGAACAAAGATGAGCAACTTAGATGAGGAAACATTGAAAGCCCTTTTATTGAAAGCCATCAGAGATGAATGGATAGATATTTTAAACATGATGGGAAAGGAGACATTTCTCAACTTCCACTTCATGACATAGCAGAACTATGTGTCCATCTCTCGAGAGGAAAATCTAAGATAGGAAAAGGGCCTAGAGATCCTTCTCTCATCAGGGCAAACAAATCTGCAATTGGGTCAGTAAGTAGGGTAGAAATTGGCAATATGCTTGATGGATTCAAAACTGATATCTTGGGGAGACTTAGTGAACAACTAGACACCCTTAAACTTCAAAACAAGCAGAAAGCAGAAACTGATGCTCTAGCCATCTTTTGTCCGAAATGTAGGAAGAAACATGCTCTAAGGGAATGCCCCTTGGATGCAAAAGTTGTAGAAACATGTATGATTTTCTCAGAGAATCATGAGACTAAGTATTGTCCTTCAATTCCTGGACTCAAAGCTGTCTTTCAAGAAGATCCAAATTCAGTAGAATCTCTCTGTTTCGTTGCAAGAAGACCTTGGCAGGGGCAACAAACTCAAGGGTTTAACAACCCTATGAATTTTCAAACCCCACCAAATTGGAATCCTTGGCAACAACCTTGGCCCCAACCTAAAAATCCATATCAATCATGGGTACAAGGTATGAAAAATCCTTATGGGACATTTGCTCAATTTCATCAATTTCCTCCATCTTTTCAACAAACTCCACAACTTCCAAATCAAAGTCCACAACTTTCATTGCCATTTCCTCAACAACAACCTCCTCAACAAAATCCAAATCCTCAAATCATGCTCTCGTTTCAACAGAAGACAAATCAACTACCCTCTCATCCATTGCCAAATCCTAACAATAAAAATCCTTAGAATACTTACATGATAGAAGGACAACAATTTCCTACTTATATGATTGTTCCTCTCAATGATGTACAACTCAGGTCTGGTAGAGTTTTAGAAAAACCTTCTGTAGATGTCCAAGAGCAAGATACCTCCAAGGAGGACTCCCTTAAAGTCAATAAGGGTTCTGAGGAAGCATCTCTTCAAAACTCAAACATTCAAAAAGAGAAAGAAAAGTTAACCCCCACAACTCCTATAGTTGAGCAACCTGCATCTTCATCCACACCTCCTTTCCCTCAAAGATTACAAATTGATTAAGGGGTGGAAAAACAAGTCTTGTTACCCAACTATGATTTTCTAGATGAATTAAAGAATGTCTGTATCAAGATTCCCTTGCTACAAGCCATTAGAGATATTCCTATTCTAGCAAAAACAATAAAGGAGTTGAGTCTCAAAAGACCAGGAAGGAAACCAATGTAGGTTTTAACCCCGTACAGAAATTACCTGCATACAAATTCTAAATCACAGAAAAAAATAAAAAATGTGAGAGCATAACACATAAAACACATATACATAGAGATTTCCCACTAGATCCCAAAGCCAGGACTACCAGCTTGATTTTTCATTATGTTCCTTTCAATGTTACAATACATATTTATATGTGCCAAAGCATCCACTACCATGGACCAAAGACCATAGGTAGGTTCGCCCAACCTAATATAGGGTCCAAAAAAAAATTTCCTGGGGCGCTGCCCCGGACCCCGTAGAGGGGGGCTACTCGCCCCCCTCAAGCCCCCTCATGGAGCTTAGAGGTGTTCTGAAATACCTCTTCCCATGTCTACTGTAGGTGAATCATTTGATTGATTCAGTGTTGTGTAACATTCTCTTCACTTCCCGCTTCTTGTAACAATTTCATGACTGGGACAACTAATGATGAAGGAAAAACAATATCTACTCCATACACAATTTGAAAAGGAGAAAGTCCTAGGGATTTCTTACTACTCACCTAATCTTCCCACAATGCATTGATAAGATTTTTGTGTCAATTCTTTTTGTTGGCCTCCAACATTTTCTTGATGGTGTTGATTAAGGATTTATTGGAGGACTTAGCCAAACCATTTCCTTGTGGATAGTATGCTGTAGAATGTCCCAACTTAATGTTGTATTTGTCACAAAACTTAGTCATCTTTTTAGACTTGAATGATGTCGCATTGTCTGTGATGATCTTATTAGGACAACCAAAACAGGACAAGATATTAGTTTCTAAAAACTGAATGATACTGAATCTGTTGCTTGCCTAGTTGGAATCACTTCGATCCACTTAGTAAAGTAGTCTGTAGTTGTCAATATCCACTTGTGTTGTGCAGATGATGATAAATTAATCTCGCCTATGAAATCTAGACTCCACTGTTGAAAAGGTGCATGAACTAAAATAGGTTGTAGAGGCAAAGGAAGAAGTTTTCTTTACCTTGGAAAACTTGGCACTCATGACAATGCATCACTACCTTGTACATATCTGCAAAAAGTGTAGGACAATAGTAACCCGCTCTTAGTACTTTGTTGATTATGGTCTTCTAGTACAAGTGGCCCCCATAATCCCCATTGTGGAAGTCATTTATTACTTTTTTAGACTCATCGTCGGTCAAATAGTTCAACAACACACCTCCAGGATCCTTGCAATAAAGTGCGCTGTCCATAATGCAATATTTAGAAGCCTTGAACTTCAATGACCTGATCTTAGCCTTAGACATGCCTGGAGGGGGATTTAGATGTTGAAAAACATAAATAATATCAGAATATCGTGGAGATGATAGAAAGATATCAGATACCTGAATGAGATCTATTTCTTCTTGGTTGTCGAACAATGCTGCTACAAGGTTGATATCTAGAGCATGGAGTTTTGACTCAACCATGATCTTGGCTAAGCCTTGACCCTTGATCAGCTTGGTAGGCTTGATCTCAAGATCATATTATAATAAGGTTGCTATCCATCTTCCTCTTCTACCTTCCAAGTCGTTCTGCACAAGAACTTCTTTTACCGCTGCATTAGGCACATTAGCAAGAGTATGCGAATGTAAAAATGTAAAATCTGAAATATTTCACTGTCTTTACGAAAGCCAAGGCCTGTTTCTCAATGATGTTGTACTTAAGGGATGCATTCCCGATATTGTGATTGGAAAATGCGATTGGAAGCTTGGTTTTATCCCCTTTTAGCATTAATATTGCTACCACGGTATGTTCAGAAGCAAAAGAAAATATAATAAAATCATTGGAATAATTGGGACTGATTAAAATAGGGGTTGTGGTGAGGACAAGCTTCACTGCATGAAAGGACTTGCAGGCTTCTTTAGACCACTTTACATCATTCTCTTTTTTCAGCATATTTGTCATCTCTCTAAGATGTTTAGCCAAATTGGGAATACATCTGTGTAAGAAATTCATCTTACCATTGAATGCTTAGATTGTAGGTTTTAACCCCATACAGAAATTACCTGCATACGAATTCTAAATCACAGGAAAAATAAAAAATGCGAGAGCATAACACATAAAACACATATACATAGAGATTTCCCACTAGATCCCAAAGCCAGGACTACCAGCTTGATTTTTCATTATGTTCCTTTCAATGTTACAATACATATTTATATGTGCCAAAGCATCCACTACCATGGACCGAAAAACCATC
>APFE031513617.1:0-11688 GCA_000404065.3 Pinus taeda
TCCTTCTTCAAATGTTCCTGTCAATCGGTTAGTGAAATGGGTGGTGCTTACATCACCACTTGCGTGAGATCATGTGATTCATTTTTTAAAAATTTCTATCTTTTTCCTAATCATTCACACAAAAATTCAAACATCTATTTCTACCCTAGGTTGTTTAACTGTCCTGCTGGAAAGCGGACGGGGGAACAGGGCTTTTACATGCTCCGTACGCAGGTTCTTACCTTCCGTTTTTAAGATCCAACTCTTCCCTAGTAGGCACTCATCAGATTCACACTAATCTTTAGAAATGGCTACACTCTCCCCGGCAACGGCGCCAAAATGTGGAGCGATAAAAATGTGTCTTTTAAACTCCTAATTACCTTCACATAAATTATCAACCCAGGGACGACTTTTTATTTCAAGAGTGTACTAAGTCTGAGGCGGCTATTTACTCAAGAGTAATGTTTTGCAGTATAGTGCTTAAAATACAAAAGTAAATGAATTCTAAACCATTACTTCAAAAGGATAAAATCACACAAGGCAGCTTATCAGTCAAGGGTGCGGAAGCGATAACCCATCCCTCTAGAAGCTAATGGAAAGGAAATTAGAGCATGGACCATAGGTCTGGGAGCTAGGCAGCGACTACTGAGGCTCACTACAGCCTTAGACCTTCTCTCACACCAAAGCAGCAAATACAAGTAAATGGAACGACAAAAAGTAAAATAGAACAGCAAATAGGAAATGGAATAGCAAGTCTAAAATGGAACGGCCGTAAATGGAACAACAAACTAGAATTAAAGGAAATGAACAACAACAAAGCCAAATTAATGGCAATCTTTACTCTAAGAATAAATCGAATAGCACAAGGAAATAGAACAACATTGATTAATGATGGAATATGAAACAATACTGGAAAGTCAAATATAAATACACACAACACACCTTAATAGTAATCTGATATGGTAATCCAATTATTAGTCTTAGTTATAAAGAATACGACTGTATTTTTTAATGGAACAGCAATGTCAATAGATTCAACAATCGCCAGGAAATATAATCTCTAAGATGAATTCAGGAATACCAATTTATGAAGGTCACAACACGGTTACGCTGTAATTGAACATAAATAACATTCTGTAAGGATCAGCAACGATATATCAATGATTAAAAGAATAACAATGCGTTACCAAGTCAAGATGAATCAATACTACATTCCTGTCATAGAGAATGATATTGATCAGTTGGACATAAATCAAATATAACAGAACCGTGATGTAAAATAACAAAACATACCAGATTACTCAATAAAGCTTGATAAGAAAACCATGCATGAACTAAAGATATAATATACAACAGCAACACAATCCACCAGTGGCTGGGCCCTTAGCCGCCAGCGGATGCTGCTGGGCTACTTCAGATGAGAAGAATGAGCAGCAACTCCCAAATCATATATTAATCATCAAATTGTGCAATCATTACAACAACAAAAGCTTGAGAATTACAATGGCAATGCAAAAATCCCTATCCTATCATGAATAATCCATCATCATTCTTGAATCTCCAATCCCGAATCCTCAATTCTCCATCCCCAAAGTCATCCTGAAGTCATCCCCATATCTCTGTTTTCATTAAAATAGAGAGATCAGAGAGAAGTTACAATAAAGATAAGTACAACATGATTTGTATTACAAAATTGGATTGTTTCCAACCAATTGATCAACAAGAAGATATATTTCCATTCATCTCTCAACAAAAGCAAGACGAATTTGGCTTTGTAGCTGAGATTTGGAGGACGACCGCAACAGCAAATCTGAGAAAATCGTGCTCAAAGAACCCAGCGTTTCTCTCAGTACAAGCCGAATTTGGGCAAATCGTTCTTCATTAAAGTTAATTGTGTCCGTTGTGGACAAAACCCATGTTCCAGATTTTCCAAATGCTTCTTCATTTGCTCAGAATATCAACCGCAAAACTGTCACTTTTTATTCCAACGAATTTCTGAGTTGGCAGATTTAATGGTCAAATCTTCAATCTAGAAATTATCTTGGAGGTTAAAAATGGTAAATAATGTTACAACTAATTTATTGAAACCATCATTGATAAAATCATTCATAATCATCAATTTATTATAAATAAAGGAGAATAAATAATATTCATCCATAAGATCATAAATCATTTATAAAATGGATTTAAATGATAAATTATAACAAATGAAATGATGAAGAATAGTGGAAATGAGCGGGATAAGTGTTCAAAAGTGATAATAATAATGGCATATTAATGGCCCAACACTTTCCTAGTCAGCAAAAGTCAATCGAAATTTTATTGCTTCTAACTTTCGCATACGGACTCAGTTTGAAGAACCGTTCAAATCACTGCGATCAGAATGACAAGATCTATGGTTTGGTCCTGGTCAAAAATCATTCTAATCACTTTGACTTTCAGGCTTCCATCAGCCCTCTTTGTCCTATGTTTTTCTATGGAGGCACGTGGATCAGGTGATGAGGAAGCTTGGCGTCGATGAGTTTTCGACGCTTGTCATCGTGCTAGTAGCCCAATGCACTAAAGGAGTCCAGTTCATTTGGGCTTACTATCTTTGTGGTGAGGTCCTTGCGAACTGTCGTGAGGCACAGGAGGTCAGCAAGATTTTCCACTACGCGTGGCTCTTGTTGTCTATTGTGTTGGTAGCATGGGAGATGCTAGAGGATAGTCAATTCGCTTCGATCGCACCAGACCTACCGAAAGCAGTGAAGTACACTTCACTATGGGTGACCAAGGATGTGAAATGCATCAGAGATAGCAAGATCTTTTGGATCTTGATGGAGATGAACATCCACATGGCCATTAATTGCAAACCATGGTTTTCTGCTATGGTGTTTGCCAACCCACAAGCATACGCAGAGTTTAAGGTAGATTTTCACCATGTGTCCATCAGGGTGTGGAAGGACCCTGCATAGACATCATATGACTTGCCTTACCTAGCAACTGATGATGTAATTGATGTAGTGCTGGATCGTTGGTCGACAGAGTGGCACACTACATCAGACCTGGTAGTAGGAGCAAGCAATTCTGCCACGCAGCGCAAGAAGGAGGAGGTCAAGCTCAAGATGATGTAGCTGGCCGAAAAGAGAAAGAAGGAGGTCGTTGACAAGGCCTAGGATGAGTGCAATGCCACTCAGCAGATGGAGAAGCAAACAGGTGGAATAGAACGGGGCTCTGACAAAGGTGCAACGTCGCCTTCACCCAAGATAGAGGAAGAGACGAACGAGCAAACGAAGCAGCATGACACGAACCTATAGGTGACATCTACCAACATCAAGCATCCAAGGGAGTAAGAGAAAGGTGGGTTGAGGAAGAAATCCAAGGCCACTAAGATGTTGGTGGACCCAATCACCCTCACAAAGGGAAATTTACATGACATTGGAGACACAGTATAGGATGTCACCGTGGAGGCCCTACTAGAGTTTGAGCAGCAACATGAACTAATATCGGGGGCCATCCAGATAAGTCTTCATGAGTTGCATACCCGCACATCACAGGCTAGCACATTGTCCACTAGCCTTGCTATTGGCACTTCAAAAGTTGTTGAGATGATGCGCGCATAGGTCTCCAGTGTGATAGTGTTGCCCGATGGAGCACTAACCATGGAGAATGAAGCTGACAGGCCCACTATCAGCACCCTCAAGGGAGTAGGTTTGAATTTGGTAGCGCTCCCTGGCAAGGCGCTCCACCTATTGCAGGATGGAGTGATCGCGGAGCTTAGGGCCATTGAACATCACTCTCTACAGGTGATCAGGAGCAGAGGATTAATAACAAATAGATGGCCCTACAGAGAGACTCTGCGATCGTCGCCGTGATAGAGGTAAGCATGCAAAGCAAGCGAATAATTGAAGTTGTAGAGGAGGCATGTCGTATGGTCCCGGATTTGGCCATCCCTGAGGAAGAATTAGTCAAGGTGCGCGTCCAGAAGCTAGCTATAGGGGTGCGCGATGCTTGCACAGAGATGGCAAGGGTTCAGTTGGAGTTGAACCTGCAGATCACCGAATTATACTTGAATGCCTAGCCTTCAACTCCACCAGAAGTAAAGGAGCAGTGTGCAACAATTGTCACAGAGGAAATAGTGGCGGTTGACAGTGGAGTAACAGACTATACACAACTTTTTGAATAGTCATTTGAGGTCCTCACGAGCTTGCAGGAGGACCCCAATGTATAGCGGTTGGGGACAGAAGCGCGTGAACTGCAGTAGTGCTATGACAAGGTAAGAGGCACAACGGAAAGTGTCGCGCTCACATAGAGACTGGAAAAACTGTAGGAGGCCAAGCAGTTGAAGGAACAACTAGATGCAGCACAGCACAAGGAGGCAGTGCTGAAGGCGTCACTGAAGCCCTAGCTAGATGAGGCTTACACAGTCACAACCTCTATTGAAGGAAATCTTACAACTCTACAAGCAACTTAGTGTAAGCTTTAGGCCGATAGTTCAGGAGCAGTGACCGAGAAGATGATTGAAGAAGCAAAGCAGGCAGCCACACAGTGCACTGCTAAGGTTGTAGTCATATAGGTGAATCTGGGAGATCTTCGCACTAGGATCTCCATACCCACAGAGTGACTCAAGGGTGTGTCACGATGTTTGTGTTGGGGGCCTGTTGGGAACGGGATCCCCCAAGGATAGTTTTGGGGCTAAAAGCCCATGTTTTGGGTCAAATTTTGTAATAAAGTTGTAAAGTCTCTGCAATTTGTGGTCGCAGAGACGAAGGTGTCATGAGTCATAAATGGTTGTCCACCCTTATTTTGTAAAGTGTAAAGTTGCCTATAAAGATCTACCCATGGTTCATGGACCATGGGATTGTATAAAAAGTGCTAAGTAAGTAAGCTCGAAGTAGTTATAGGGTTTTGGTAGTAGAAGACAAGGCTTGGAGTCTTGGTAGAGAAGTTTAAGTTTCAGGTCTTAGTGTAGGTAGAGGCTCTACAACTAAGTGTGCAAAGGCCTAGGGTGGAATTACATAGCTGAGTGCGCAAAACCCTACAGCTATGTGCATAGGGCAGATAAAGTCTGTAATCATATGAAGATATCAATAAAGAGAAACATTCTACAAATTTGATGTCTTTTTTCCTATTAATGCATCTAGTTATATTGTGTTTCGGGTTTAATTTATAATGTTTATGTAATGCACGAATATATGAGATGATATGGGGTAAATGAATGCAAGTAAGAATATCGGATTATGCGGCGCTAGCTATGATTGTTTAGTAGGATAAGTAAAACACTTAAGATAACTTGGAAACCTATTCATTACGTCATCACAACAGCGCAAAAGTACCTGAACCAGAGGTTACAGCTACGTGAAGGTCAATCGTACTCCTTCGCAAAAGTACTAAAGGCCGAAATAAAGGGCTATAATGATAGAGCCCTAGATCTTAATGACCTGTGTGAAAGTAGGAACAGAGGGAATAAACGAAATCACAACCATATCAGGGTGCGGAAACTTGGTTCGAGCATCCCCCCATACTTCTTCGGGTGAGAGTTTAGTCTGCGCTCTACGGGCTGATGCCGAAAGTTCCAGTAGTGTAGGGATTTGTTTGGCTAACTAACATTGAACCTAGGTAAGGCCCCACGCAGCCAACAATATTCATCAGTTAAGTGCAAAGTTTCAGGAGCTGAAAATTCAACCCATCTACAGGGAATACAACCGGGGCGTTGATATGCTTTCCAAATATGTGTTGTATTTAGAATAAGGAAAATTATACTTTGGAAAAGGGGAGGGTAGTTTAGTTTATGATCTGATAAATTCTTTGTTAGGAATAGTGAATAAGTTTGACTTTTTGTAAGGGCTTGGTAGTTTTTTTATTTTTTGGGGATTTAGAAGTTAAGGATGATCAGTGGTATTAGGATTTTATGTTAAGCCTTGTAATGTTATATTTATATTATCTAATATAAGAAATTTTTGTTGTTTGAAAAAATAGATACGTGAGAAAATATAATTCTAAATCTATTTATATAGCAACATTCACGTAAAAAATAGCATTAACAAAGGGAAAAATATTTTCCAAATATTTTGGAGATATTGGGGTCACTAATTTTCTAAAAAGAAGAGCTAAAAGCCAGAAATATTGGTTCTATGTTGGAATAAATGAGACTGTGACATTTAAGCAATGATGGTAAACATCAATTTTTCCACAAAAGAAAAAAAATGCCGCATCTCAGTCAAATCATTGAAACCTCATTGGCGTAAAATTAGTCACCACTAGGCTGAAAAATAATGCGATCGCATAAAATAATCAAAATATATTCTCACAAATCTTTGGAGATATTCCCATTGGCCAATTTCCTAAAGAGAAGATCGCATTCCGATAAATTAAATTTTCTTGCCTGTGTCATTTAAACAATGATGTTGAATACCGATTTTCCTGTCAAATTAAAAAAAAAAAATTACAAATTTTGGTCAAAGTAATCACAAAGTATTGGTTTTACAAGACTACACTAACATAAAATTAATCAAAAGGCAATCTCTCCGCCTATGACTAAATGAGAGTCTCTTTTAAACATTGAAGTCAATATGACCTAAATAATTTTAATAAATCTGATACTCCATAAAATAAATCGAAAAGCTCATAATTTTAGTTAAAAAAGTAAAAACATTGAAGTTAGTATGACCTAAATAAATTTAAAAAATCTAATGCTCGGTAAAATAAATTGAAAATCTCATAATTTTCGTTTAAAACTCTCATTGCCACTGACTAGAACATTTAAATTTAAGATACGATACTGAAAATAAAAATAATATAAATTAAATTAAATAAAAAACTTCAAAATCATCTTCAAAGTGTATTTTAGTAAATATTTATGTTTCCTTTTTATATTTTGTCAGGCCAACATTAATTATATGAATAACTTGTTTCATTTTGATTAAGATAGGATATGACTATATACAAGGAGAGGGAGACTATTGGGTTTCATCTCCCAATTTCTCTTCATCTTCCAACTTCTCTTATTTTTCTATTTACAATATTTACATTGGATTCATAATCCTAAACATGAGGTGTTCAACATTCCCTCCCTTAATTTGAAGGGATGTTGGTGAGTCGAAGCGTGATTTTGAATCTTTGAAACTTTTCCCTTCCACGGGCTTTGGTGAAGATATCTGCAATATGCTCATTTGTGGAACAATTTCATAGATGGATGTTTTAGCCTCAACATGATGCCAAATCAAATGATATTTTGTATTGATATGCTTTGTTCGATCATGGAACTTTAGGTTCTTGGCCAACTTTATAGTAGAAATGTTTTCAATCAAAGGAAGAGTTGAATGTATTTATTTTTCCTTCAAATCTTTAGGAATATTCTTGAGCCACACAATTTCCTTCATTGCTTCAGCTGCTGCCACATATTCTGCTTTAGTTGTGGAATGTCATGGAACTGATTGTTTTTGTGACCTTCAAGAGATAGTTCCTTATCCAAGACTCATAACATAACCTAAAGTGGATACTCTAGTGTTTTTATCTCCATTGAAATCATAATCAGAGTATCCAATCAAGTTGAACTCATCCACATGTGTATACTTGACTCCAAAGTCTTAAGTTCCCTTCAAGTAATTTAGAACTATTTTTGCAGTAGACCAGTGACCCTCACAAGGCTTTTGCATAAACCTGGAGAGGATTCCAACAATAAATGAAATGTTTGATCTGGTAGTAATTAGGTAGTTTATACTTACTACGAGTTGGCTCTACTTTGTTGCATCCTCAATTTTTTTTCCTTCATTAGATGTGAGCTTTAAGTTCTATATTCCATTGGAGTAGTCAAAGGATTGCACTTAACCATGCCAAACCTATTCAACAAATATCTAATGTACTTCTTCTGAGAGAGGAATATAAAATTTGGACGTTGAGTTACTTCAATACCAGGATAGTAGTGAACATAGCCCAAATATATCATTTCAAAACTTTTCCTCAGTTCTTTCTTAATGGATGCAATGTAGCTCCCATTTTTCCTTGCCATAAGAATATCATCCACATACACCACAAGGTATGCAACTATTTTTCCAACTTTATTGACAAACAAAGTTGCATCATCAAGATCATAATGTTTGAAATTGAGTTTCAAAAGATGCTCAGTCAATTTCTCGCACCAAGATCACAGTGCTTGCTTGAGGCCATACAAGGATTTTACAGTCTTGCATACTTTGTGTTCGCATCCCTTCACAACAAATCCTCCTGATTGGTACATAACAACATCATCTATCATATCTCTATTCAACAAAGCAGTTTTTACAGCCATTTGATGGACTTTCCAACCGTTCTGAGCTACCAAGGCAAAGAGTGTCTGGATGGTAGCCCATTTTGATGTGGGGGAAAAATTATCCTCATAATAAACCCCTTCCATTTGTGAAAAACCATTTGCCACAAGCCTATATTTGTGCTTGTCAAGTGAGCCATCTACTTTATACTTGTTTTTGAAGGCCCACTTGCAGCCTATTGGTTTGGTTCCCAATGGAGGATCAACCAACTTCTAGGTGCCATATTAAAGCATCATATTAATTTATGCATCGATTCTTTCCAATCATCATGAGAAGAAACTTATTTGAAGGAAGTTGGTTCAAAATTTGTCAAAAAATTCAATTGAAAATCATAAGAAACATCCATATGAAAAGGTGAATCAGAATTGTCTACATCACCTCCATTTTTTCTGGTTAAGATTCTCATTCCTCTCTTTCCAACCTCATCAGGAAAAACACATTCAAGTGTCGTTGTAAGCCATTTTGGAGGACCGTTATGAGATGGCATAAGATGCTCAGTTGAATGAGATGGGGCTGAATCAAGATTTAGTCTCCAAATTCTATCAATAACATAACTCAAAGTGTCATCAGTGGCTAGATATTCATGCAGGGGAGAGAGTGCTTCAGAAGAAGATTCCATAGATTGATCCAGTATAGGAATTCCCCCTTCAAGATGTGGAATCTAATTATAAAACTCTTGAAAATACTTTTCATGTCTGAATATATCCAAATGATCAAGCTTCCACTCAACAACATTGTCAGTCTTAGAAGATCCAAGAAAGATCACATCTCTAGATATTATAAACTTCTTATTCACTTCATTATAGAAACAATATTATTTGGAGGTATTTGAGTACCCCAAGAAGATACATTTGTGACTCCTTGCACCGATTTTGTTTATTTGTTCCTTTGGTCTCAAGGCATAACAAGTCGAACCAAAAAAATTGAGATGCCTAACCGAAGGAATGTGGCCATACAACATTTCATAGGGAGTCTTATTTTTTATAGCATTAATTGGACATCTATTATTTATATACATAGCACATAGAACTACATTAGCCCAAAGCGTCAGTTTAGTATTCTTGGAGAACATCATGGAATGTACCATATTTAAGATTGTATCGTTCATTCTTTCAGCTACTTCATACTGTTGGGGATTATAAGGCATGGTTGTTTGATGTTTGATCCCATGTTGAAGAACATAGTTTTCAAATTCATTTAATGTATATTCTTTTCCATTATTAGTGCGAATAGATCCAATATGATATTGTGAATCCTTTTCAATCCATGCATGAAAGTTCTTGAATTTTTCAAAAGCTTCAGATTTGTTCTTCAATAAATAAACCCAACACATTTTGGTGTAGTCATCAATAAATCTCATCGTATATTTATTACCATTTGCAGAAGGAACATGCATTGGGACACATAAATCAGAATGAATGAGTTCAATTTTTCTATGTGCTCTGGAACGAGAATCATGAAAATATTGTTTGTTGTGCATTCCTAAGATACAAGCATCACGTTGCTTAAGTTTCCTAGGAATAGTTTGAAAACTAGTGACACCATTTTTATTTAGCAAATAAAGGTTGTCATAGTTTAAGTGTCCAAATCTAGCATGCCATAAAATACTTGATGGAAATGTACCTTCATCATAGTGAGAAATGTATGAAAAATTTTGTGCACGAACAGAGGTTCCTTGCAGCTTCGAAAGTATTTTTTCTTTATCCCAGTCATGACAAGTGAGTGATATGATTCTTTTCTGACCTCAAATTTGCATTCAAATATGTGAATGGAATGTCCTTGCTGGCAGATGTGAACCAAAGACAATAATTTTATCCTCAAATATAAGAGGTATAGAACATCATGTAGAAGAAAGTCTACAAGACCAAACAGTTTGAGTCTGATGGTGCCAAGCCCTGATGACTTGAGTTTTGACTTGTCTATGAAGTATATTGTTCCGTCAACATTATCAATGAATTATTCAATGAAGTCTCTTCTGAAATTCATGTGAAAATTTTCTTCCGATTCAAGAAACCAAGCATATTTCCATGAAGCAAGTGAAGCCTTGAATAAGTCTTCAGTTTCTTCGATGTTGCAAGGTGCCACAAGATAATGAGCGAAATCATGTGATTTTTCTTTCCCTTTTTTAGTAATTTTTCCTTTCCCTTCGTTTATTTGTTGTTCAATTATGTCCTAAAGCAACTTACATGTGGAAGCATCATATCCATCTCTATTGCATTGTATAAATGAAAATCAAACATTTCTCCTTGGAAATGTCTTCCCCCCTGTTGTCCTTTGAGATAACCTAAGGTTAATTGGCTATGCCAAATCATCTAAAATATTTTGTTTGCTTTAATGGTTGGACGACCAGTGAACTGCTTATAAACATGTGCTTTAAACTTAGGCAGATTCTTAATAAAACAAAAGGTTTCTCTTTAAATACATATGGATATTTTGATTTTAAGTGGGATGGATAAGTAGAATATTGATAAGTATAAATGATTTAATACTCAGACTAAGTATTTGACCATTTATAAGAAAAAATTAAGAAAAATGTGTTTTCTTAGTCAACAAAATATAATAAAGCTATTACAGAAATCTAGTGCAATTTAAGTTCAAAGAGGAATCCACATTAACAGATAGTCCTATAAATTAATCTCTTATTTAATTTACAACTTCACAGAGGATTCAAAATGAAACCGAGATTCAATTAAATTTTCAATCAGATGACTGTAAAAGAATTAAATTACATGAGGAATCATAATGAAATACATAATGAAAACAATTCACTGAGAGACATGCCATATGAAGTAAATCCAAAATCTTTTATTATATAAAAAATGCTCCATATTAGTACAAATATGTTTGCTAACTGGTTCAAGGGTGAAACCCTAAATACTTCGACGAAATGAAGTATTTAAACAAAAATACAAAATATTACAATAAATTCCTGAGTGACAAGGCATGCTATTATTACTTAAAACTAACAAAAAGGAAAGCAATTTGATCAAAAAGAATGAATCTGAACATTTGGCCCTATTTTGAAGGAAAGTTGTTAATGAGTGGCCACTATTCGGGTGCTTTGTTGGCGAAGCTGATTTGTCCTCTATTCCTAAAATTCACACAACTTTTCCCACCATTCTTCATCTAGAATTGATATCTTAGTTACCCTACAGTATATTTCATCTACCTCAATATACTAGGAAAAAGTAGGGTTTACAGTGAAAATATGTTTTATCTCATGTTGAATAAAACATATGTTGTTGATGGCTTCATAAAATGCCCTGCCTATCATGGAACCTTTGATGTTGGAGGACACTACTGTGTCCTTGGAAATGTCCTGAAGTTTCTTCAAGTAGTCCTCCCTGGTCATTAATTTATCATTTATCACAAAGAGTGAAGGCAGACCCTTTTTGTTCAATGCATCAATCCTTGTGAAAAA
>APFE031513628.1:9387-22701 GCA_000404065.3 Pinus taeda
TTGTCTCTTTATTCCCCCCTTTTATTCCTTAAATTGTGTTTATTACTTGGAGTCAATTAATGAGTCAAGATTTTATCCCCAATCTACTTCCTACATTAACTCAAGTTATCTCTTAGAGGGATATTCTTATGTTGGTTGATGCCACATGGAGCTTCTCTACATTTCTCTAAATTTAATTTATTTTCTTATTTTAATTCACCTTCCTCTTTTCTTAATTAAGTTTAATTAGTTTAGGATTAATATTTCCTTACAATATGTTTGTCTTCCCCTTTTATCTAATTAAACCACCTAATCTACCAAGCATTTTCCAACATGGGGAGGGTAGAATTTTTAAGGTACTCTATTTATTTCTTCCTATGATCCTCCTTATTCCGAGTTTTATTTTTGATTTAATTTCCTTGGTTTCTAATCATCATTTTCCCTTGATGTAACTTTACCTAGTTTTCATTCCTTACTTATATTTATTTATTTTTAATGATTCTAAGGGTGCCAAGTTTGGTTGTGCCCTTCAAGAACTTCCCTAGAAGTTCCAAGGGTGCCACACCACTTTCCCTTCAAGCATCCAGTGACTATGAGGGGAAAATATCGTGCAACGTCATAGGCCACTATCGTCTCTTATGTTGCCTGCTATAGTGAGACTAATGGTGCCGGGGATCAAGTAATCCGCCTTGATGCGCGCCCCCCAGTAGGTTTCCCATGAGCGACCCAACTTTGGGACCTGCCCTCATGGCATCGTGATATTGAAGGCGAAGGTGTTTCAACCCTTCCAGCCCAAGTCACGGCGGGAGTGCTAGTGGGTGAGATCAGGGACTCTATCCCACCCCTCCCATGTAGTTCCATCCACCTGTACAACCTCATCACCCATATGTGAGTCATTCGGTCAAGCAACTAATCTGTGCCTGCAACCATTAACATATCGTCAGAATATAGTTAAACATATATGGCCGATTTCAAGATCAACTTAGACTTTAAAAGATAAAATAATATGAATTTTCATCAAACCAGGTGTCATCGACATGTCATATGCGAGTGCTTATGATGGTTTCCTACCATACTCAATAAACATTAGTAACAAGGTTTCTCAATGTTAGTCATTATCATAATAGCATCATTTACAATCTCTGGTCATTCACATCATTGTCCATTGTAAGCCTGAACTAAAGAAAGTAGGTAACATAGGGGACACATCCCTCATGGCTATCATCATTAATCATCGATGGAAACATACATATTCATTCAGCTATCAATATCGTAATATCATAGAAATATACCTCTCCATCAAATTTATCATCATTATGCTTTTATTAGAACGCATACATATTCTTTACTACCCACATCATACGTTCAAATAGAGACCAAACTTAACTATTTTAATGTTGCAATCATCAGAACACTGATAGATAAGATACATAACCATTCATGCTATTATAATATCAATGGAAAGCATTATAAACATCACAACCATGAATATCTCAAATAATAGAGTCATGTGTCCGGATCCTCAAACTGAGGTCCTCAAAGAATAAAGTGTCTAAGATAATGTCATATTAAGGTCAGGAAACTAGAGTGGGCACTACACCTATCGTCTCCCAAAAAAATCATGAGAATTGAACATTTGGAGGTAGTCATTTAATATTCTCCTCTAAAAGTTCAACTCTCATGATCTTTTTTTCTTTTTTCTTTTTGAGGGAGGGGGGTTGTGCAAACCGTCTCCAAAATTTCAATTATGATTATTAGGAAGGATTGTTCGACAACCCCCCTTAAAAGTAACGTCAATGCATCTTTTGGAGGCATTTTGAACATGGTCCCCCTGCCTACCCCCCCACACACACACCAAACAAAAAATTTATTAGAATTGAACTTCTAGAGTTGGTTAAATTTTTTAAACGACCACTTCCAAATGTTCAATTATAATGAATATTGTGGGATTGAGAAAATTTTTTATATTGAACGGGAAAGGGGACATAAGGGTAGCATGAATGCGTAGAAGTGAGAGGTTCAAGTATGGGATTAGAGGTAAGGAAATGACAGAAATTGATAGGGGAACCTCCAATAGTTGTGATAAGGGGATTAAGGGCCCCATTATCACAATCCATAAGTTATTAATGCATAACGACTAAATTCATATCCCTTTTGTTATCAACCTATTTTTCTCCCTAGTGTTAGTATTTATGAGTCGTTATGTTGATTAACCTCTTTCTACACCTTAGCTAATATTTTTCCCAATTTTTTCCACAGTCGTATGGATCCCAAACTTTGCATGCCATCGGAACATTCCAATCACATGGACAAAACAATCTGCATGTGGTTACAATCGATATCCTCTTGTTTTGTGCATGTTGTTGGGTGATTTTTTGTATAGACTTGTGGCTCCTATGAGATCAGTTTGAGTCATCACTTTATCTTGTCTATGCAAGATGGTTGGGATTCATCATTGAGAAGATTCTATAATGTCTTTTTTTCCTAAGTGTGTACATTCATCCTCTTAATATTCCTCTTCTTCTTATTTATACGATGTCGTCTTAGAGGGTGATGCTAGTTTTAATACCCATAGTTCTAGAGAGTGAGATTTATAGAGTCTATGTTTCCATTATCATTCAAATTTGAGGGCTTGAAGTTGTTGTGTGTTATGAAACTAGCTCACAAAAAGATATAAAAGATAGATAAATTTCTTAGAAATAATCCTCTTCCAAGGGGAAACCTCCTTTACATTACACAAATGAACAATTCTTGGATGATACAAATGACAAGACCTCCTTTCTATATATAGGAGTCTAAGGGGTCATAATATAATAAGAGCCAACATAACAATAATAATCTAAGGGCACAATAATAAAAATAGTGGGCTTCTATGGGGCACAATAATAACAATATGGGGTCTGCATGGGCACAACTATATAATAAGGGGGTTGTACTAATAACAATAAGAGGTTACACTAGTAGTATAGGGACATAACATGCCCCTCTCCTTCAAAAAGTGTTGTCCTCAATGCTTGAGTATTTCTTGATGCTTTCATATAAAATTATTATCCTTGCATGTGGAGTCTTTAGTGGGTAAGTTTTTCCACTTGATAAGATACTCTAAAATTAATCGATTTCATAGTTGTCAACTTCTTGATTCTATGAATGCTTCAGGTTCCAAAATGATTTTTCCTTCCTTGCCAAGTTTTGGCAATATTCTTGGAACTCAGATCTTTGGTAACTTTTGAATGAGTTCCCACCCCACTTCGGCATTATTCCATTCATCCCTTTCTTTGTTTATCAAATTTGGCTAGATAATTTTACAACCTCTACCATTTCTACAACTATATGTTCAATTTCACTCCTTTCGGCATATGGATATCTATAAGGCTTGATGTTTTGAGGAACACATCCTGGAATAGTATGATAATGATCACGAATACATGGGAGACCTTTTGAAGTCTTAAATACCTTGGAATGATTGTCCAAGACTTTTTGGAGATATTGAGAAATAGATGATTTCGATGTGGGAACCATTAGTGAACATAATTGTGCAATTACACCTTGTTGTTCTTTCTTTAGAAGCTTTTTCATTCCATTAGAGTTGATTATCTTTCCTGGTTTCCCTATGATACCACTTGATTCAACTTCCTTTCCATCTTTTAGGCCCCTATACTACTAGTGTAACCCCTTATTGTTATTAGTACAACCCCCTTATTATATTGTTGTACCGATGTAGTCCACATATTGTTGTTATTGTTCCCCATAGAAGCCCACTATTGTTGTTATTATGCCCTTACATTATTATTTTTATCTCGGCTCTGATTATATTATGACCACTTACACTCCTATATATAGAAAAGAGGTCTTGTCATTTGTATCATCCAAGAATTTTTCATTTGTGTAATGTAAAGGAGGTTGCCCCGTCGAAGAGGCTTATTTCTAAGGCGTTGATCTATCTTTTCTATTTTTTTGTGAACTGGTTTCAAAACATTTGGTATCAGAGCTTTGGATTCTAGTGTTTTGCTACTACAAATAGGATATCGTGGCATTTGCACTATAACATTTTTCTGTGACATTTCAGATGCTAAAAAAAACTCATTTGGGCCAAAATTGTTGTAGACTACAGGTCCAAATTTCAGAGCTTTTCGCGCTATATTTGCGGAGATATGATCTGAGGGAGTTGGCATTTTTGTAGACTCCCGAATTATATTCCAAATAGGTGACCCGGGGAAAATAGTCATAACATTTGTTTTGAGCATCAGATTGAAATTTAGTAAGAAGGTACAGAAAGAGGATACACTGTAGTTTCCTGTGTATATTTTTTTCAGATCCTAAGGTCGAAACAGTGACACACAGCACTTCATACAACTTCACTCTTCTGAAAAGGTATATAATCAGGTCATCTTGGGAGATTGTACATAACGCTTTCTTGGAAAATATAAATTTGATGAGACTGGCGGCATTGGAAAGAGGATGCAGAGGACTACCAGAGGTCATAATTTTAGAAGTAGAAAATATGAAATTACAGAGATACATCATATGCAATATCAAGATCATACAAAGTGAAAAAAGGTGTGTAGATGTTTTTAATTTTTTGCTTAAGCTCAGTTTGAAAAATTAGTTTGAAGGAATTCAAAGGGCATAATAAGCATTATTATCATTAACTAATGCCCCGAGGAAAGAAAATGAAAACACCTAGTAAGCAACCTAAAATATCTAGCATGACTTATGAAGAAGAGGAAGAAATACAACATGATATATCAAAATTATGAGACCAACTGCAACAAATGTCACTCACACAAAAAGTAATAGAATCTAAGATGGATGGTTTAAAGAAATATGTAGAAGCTAAGATGGATGATTTGAAGATAGATTTGAAGACAGATTTGAAGACAGGCATCGCAGATTTGATGATAGATTTGACAAATTTTCTACATGAAATACTTAATAATGGTGAAAGGGTAGTAAAGGAAACTCTTGATGAGAAAAAGATAAATGTTAATCATGATTTCATAGGCTATAACATTGGATGTAATAACCACCATATTCCAGAAATTGATATGAGGAATTTTGATGGCAAGGATCCCACAACATGGATACTACAGACGGAACAATTTTTTGATCTCAATAATGTGCAAAACACACAAAAGGTACGTATTGCCACTTTATATTTGGAACGAAATCAGTTTGTATGGTATCAATGGCTTTGCTCTCATAAACAAATTTTCACTTGGGAAATTTTTATGGAAGAATTGACAGCACATTATGAGGATACAAAAAGAAACACTATTTCTAGCTAAGTGATAAGTCTCAAACAAAAGGGTTCAATGATGGATCACATTGAGGACTTCCAAAAATTGAATGTAAGGGTGAAATATATTCCAGAGGAGCATAGGATTGATGTGTTCATAGGGAATTTAAAGGATAATATCGAACATGAGGTTCGCCTTTGGAAACCTGATTCATTGGAGAAGGCATTCAGTTTAGCAAGAAAAATGGAAATAAAAATTATGGCAACAAGGAAGCCTACCACTCATAACTATAAAGATGGAAGTGTTTTTTCCCCTAGCCTTCCACAACATATAAGGTTGAAACCACAACAATTGGAAGAAAAAAGAGCAAAAGGGCTTTGTTACAGTCATGATAGCAAATACAATAAAGGTCATAAGTGTGTTGAGAAGAAATTATTCTACACAAATTGTGAAGAGGAGGAAGAAAAGGAATAAGAAATGTCAAAATAAGAGGATATACTCCAGGAACAAACCCTAGATAAAGAAGTAATGAATCCAACCATATCTTGCAATGCATTGGCTGGAATTACCACTCCTCAAACTATCAAGATAGAAGGACATATCAAGAAGAAAAAGGTAATAGTGTTGATTGATTAAGGATGTACCGAGAATTTTATTCATTGTAAGATAGCTCTAGAGTGTCAAGTGATGGTTACAAGTGGAGGAATGGTAAATTTCTTTGGAAAGTGCCATAATATCAAGCTATCGATGGGATAATATGTATTGAATAGCCCAATGCTTTTCATTCCAATGGAAAGTGTTGATGTTGTACTAGGATTCCAATGGCTACAATCCTTGGGTACAATAGCTTTTAATTTTCAAGAACATTTCATGAAATTTTCTATGGAAGGAAAGGAAGTTGAATTAAGGGGTATTGCAAGGAAACCAGGAAAGATAATGAGCTCTAACGGTATGACAAAGATTCTAAAAAATGAACAAAGAGGTGTAATTGCACAATTATGTTCGCTATATGTTTCAACATCGAAATCATCTATTTCTCCAGATCTCCAAAAAGTCTTGGACAATCATTCCAAGGTATTTGAGACTCCCAAATGTCTCCCACCTATTCATGATCATGATCATGTTATTCATCTGATTCCAGGAACTATTCCTCCAAACATCAGGCCATACAGATATCCCTATTCCCAAAAGAGTGAAACTGAACATATGGTTGCAAAAATGCTAGAGGGTGGTATAATTCAACCTAGTCAAAGTTCTGTCTCTTCTCCATTAGTATTGGTGCACAAGAAGGATGGATCATGGCCCATGTGTCCAGATTATAGGGAGCTCAACAAGCTCACTATTAAAGATAAGTTTCCAATTCCTATCATTGATGAATTAGTGGATGAATTGCATGGATCAGTTTACTTCACCAAGTTGGATCTTCGTTGAGGATATCATCAAATTAGAATGAAGATTGAAGACAATCTGAAAATAGAATTTAGAACTCATCAGAGCCATTATGAAGTTTTGGTCATGTCTTTTGGCCTTACCATTGCACCTTCTACATTTCAAGGTTTGATGAATTACATTTTCAAACCCTTCCTTAGAAAATTTGTGTTATTATTTTTTGATGATATACTAATCTACAGCAAGTCTTGGAAGGATCATTGTGAACATGTTGACAGGGTGCTGCAACTATTGGAGGAGAAACAATTATATGCAAAAAGATCCAAATGTTTCTTTGGAGTACAAGAGGTGGAATATCTGGGTCATATTGTATCTCATTAGGGAGTTAAAGTAGACCCTAGCAAAATTAAAGCCATTAAGGAATGGAAAATCCCCACATCCATAAAGCATTTGCGAGGATTTCTCTGGTTGACAGGGCATTATCACAAGTTTTTTAAGAATTATGGGAGAATAGTATCACCTCTAACAACATTATTAAAGAATGATGCATTTTTATGGACTCCACAAGCAACAAAGGCCTTCGACCATCCTAAAGAGGCAATGTGCCAAGCACCGGTCTTAGATACATTGGACTTCACCAAAACCTTTATTATGCAATGTGATGCTTCAGGAAATGGAATTGGTGTTGTTTTAATGCAAGATGAAAGACCCACTGCTTTTGAAATTCATCCAATCAAGGAAAAGTTTTTACACAAAGTTGTTTATGAGAAGAAAATGTTGGCAATACTACATGCACTTAAGAAATGGCAACCTTGCCTAATGGAAATACACTTCAAGGTAAAAATGGATCATGATAGTTTGAAATACTTTTTAAAACAAAAATTATCTTTAGAAGAAAATAAAAAATGGGTCACAAATATGTTAGGTTATGATTTTGAAATCATCTACAAAAACGAGAAGCCAAATGTTGTTGCAGATGCACTCTCAAGAAAGGATGAGGATATGGAAGCATTGTTTCATGATATTTCTATCATCCAAACAGATTGGATAAATGAAGCAAGGGATGAATGGAATAAGTTTGAATAAGTGTGGCCACTCATTCAAAAGTTGCAAAAGATCCTTGTTCAAACAATATTGTCAGAACTTGACGAGGAAGCAAAAATCATATTAGAACCTAGAGCAGTCACAGAAATAAGAACCTGATAGCTAGGAAATCGATCAATTTCAGAGTATATCATCAAGTCGAAGAACTTACCCACTGAAGGTTCCACATGGGAGGACAAGAATTTTATACAGAAGCATCAAGAACTACTCAAGCGTTGAGGAAAACAGTTTTTGAAGGAGAGGGGCATGTTAGGCCCCTATACTACTAGTGTAAACCCTTATTGTTATTATTACAACCCCCTTATTATATTGTTGTACCCATGTAGTCCCCATATTGTTATTATTGTACCCTTAAATTATCATTGTTATGTCGGCTCTGATTATATTATGACCCCTTAGACTCCTACATATAGAAAGGAGGTCTTGTCATTTGTATCATCCAAGAATTGTTCATTTGCGTAATGTAAAGGAGGTTGCCCCCTTGAAGAGGCTTATTTCTAAGGCATTGATCTATCTTTTCTATCTTTTTATGGGCTGGTTTCATAACACCTTCCGAAGAAAATTTCATGAAAAGTTCTTGAAAATTAAAATCTATTATGCCCAAGGATTGTAGCCATTGGACTCCTAGTACAACATCAGTACTACCCATTGGAACAAAAAACATTGGACTATTCAATACATATTCTCCCATGGATAGATTGATATTATGGCACTTTCTAGAGAATTTATGGTTCCTCCACTTACAACCGTCACTTCACACTTTGGTGATGGATATAGGATGTAATTTAATTCCTTGGATATATTACAATGAATAAAATTATGGGTAATAGTTGAATCAATCAACACTATTACCTTTTTCTTCTTGATATGTCCTTCTATCTTTATAGTTTGGGGAATGGTAATTCTGACCAATGCATTACAAGATATGGTTAGATTCATTTCTTCTTTCTTTGGGGTTGGTTCCTGGTGAGTATCCTTTTCTTTTGATGTTTCTTGATACTTTTCTTCCTTATATTTTTTTGCTTGAACCTTATTCTTCTTGATATGTCCTTCTATCTTGAGAGTTTGAGGAGTGGTAATTCCTACCATTGTAATTTAAGATATGGTCAAATTAATTTGTTCTTTCTCTAGGGTTAGTTCCCAGTTTATATCCTCTTCTTTTAATGTTTCTTCATCCTTTTCGTCATTAAGAGGCCTTTCTTGTAGCAACTTTGTCCCACCCTCCTTGAAACCTTCCATGTCTTTCTTCAAATCTTCCATGGCTTTCTTCCGACATGCTTCCATACCATTAATATCAGCTTCCATGGCATAGATTAAACCATTTATCTTTTTCTTCTCTAGAATATCATTTACCCATATATTCAATTTTTGAAAGTCCTCAATGTGCTCTACCATTGAACCCTTTTGTTTGAGATTTATCAATTGGCTAAAGAAGGTGTTTCTCTTGGTATCCTCATAATGTGCTATTATTTCCTCCATGAAAATTGACCACGTGACAAGTGGTTTATGAGAACAAAGCCCTATATACCATAAAAATTAATTTGGTTCTAAATAATTAGATTCAATACGTACCTTTTGTAACCATGGTACACCATGTAGATAAAAAAGTTTCTCCATTTGTAGTATCCAAGTTACTGCCTCCTTGCCGTGCAACTTTCTCATCTCGTTTTCTCTTGATATTAGGAGGTCAATCTTGAAACAATTGTAACTCTATAATTTTAGATCTTTAAGTTCTTAAATTTCTACCTATAATATCCCTTTGATTCTTCTTTCTAACTATGCAAGTCCAATTGAAATTGGATTCCCGAAGAAAGATTTATTCCCAATGTCCCGCAATGACCTAATTATAGACTATTTGAGTAGAGTGAATTTGTATGATGGGCCACGTGTCACTATTTAGACCATAGGTTCTCAAAATTATACCAAAACTAAATATAGTATGTATTTTTTCTGTAACTTCTTATGAAATTTAAATCTGATGATCAGAAAGAAAGCTATGACTACTTTCCCAAGGTCACCAGATTAGGATGTAATTCAGGAGTCTGCAAAAACCCTAACTTCCTTAGATCATATATCTGAGAATATAGAGAGCCAAGATCTAAAATTTGGACCCGAGGTTCAGAGCAATTTCATCTCGAATGGGTTTTTCTTATCTTTTGAAACTTTGTAGTGAAAACGCTATAGCCAAAATTCCATGTTGACTTGTTTTAGATGAAATTCTAGAGCTTGCAAAAACTCTCACATCCTTAGATTATATCTCCTAAAATATGGCGAGAAAATATCTGAAACTTTTACCTGAGCTTTTGCATGATTTTGTCTCAAATGGGTTTTGTTTTCCACTTCTGAAACAACACAGGAAAAAATTTATAGCCAAAATTCCACGATGACCTATTTGGAGCAGTGAAACCCTAGAATCCAAAGCTCTCATACAAAATGTTATGAAACCAGCTCACAAAAAGATAGAAAAGATATATAAACGACTTAGAAATAAGCCTCTTCGAGGGGAAAACCTCCTTTACATTACACAAATTAACCTTTCTTGGATGGTACAAATGACAAGACCTCCTGTTTATATATATGAGTTTAAGGGGTCATAATATAATTAGAGCAAACATAACAATAATAATGGAAGGGCACAATAATAACAATAGTGGGCTTCTATGGGGCACAATAATAAAAACATGGGGACTAGATGGGAATAACAATGTCATAAGGGGGTTGTACTAATAACAATAAGGGGTTACACTGGTAGTATAGGGACCTAACATTGTGATTCCTTCTTCATTATAGTGGGGACACTCTGTCGGGATGAGGAGATAAGAACCAAATCTTGAGTTATATTGAAGTACTTTCATTTATATGGTTGATGAAATATATGTTACTTCCCCTTATATCAATATTTTCTATAATTTGTATGTGTAATTTCTAGAGGTTTTGAGCTGATGATTTCTATAGAAGATCACTAGTCGTCTCTATTTGTTTGTGTTTGTGTGCAGGAATTGGATTAGAAGTGGATGAAAGACATCACTTAATTAGAGTGAAAGGATTCTACATGAGGCCCAAAACACTCCATCGACTTGCAAAGATGAAAGGTACCATATGAAATGAAGCACTCAAGTTTGAGTACCATACACTCGCTCATACAATATTTTCCATGCATGAAATGATAGTGAAATAAAATTTGAATTGTGATGTGAGAGAATCTCTTCCTACTCCTCTTGCAGGATTCTTAGTGAATTTATTATGTGGACACTTGGTTGCATAATTTCCATACTCATCGCAGTGAAAAAATTTAATTTCTCTTGGGTCTTTCTTCTTTCCGTGGTTCTAGATGTGTTTTTCTTGCCTTAGGCCTTCATTCACTTGGGTTTATTTTAATTTCCTTCTAAGGAAAAGTTTTCTTCCTCATTATCTTTTCATGTAAAACTATCTTTATTGTTTCTTTTGATCTCCTCCTGCATAAAATCATACCAAAGTCTCCCTGAATTTGGTATCTTTTCTCTTCCATTAACTAAAATATGAAATTGTGTTAGGACATTATAAGACCAAGGAGTCCTTAAGTTCACAAGTTCAGATGATGGCACATTTTCTCCAACTCCTCCAAGTTCATCTCTGACCTAAGTGAACATGGATAGTTATTGAACACAAATTTCATTTTTCTACATTCGAATGTTCTTCAACTTGTCCTTCAATGCCAATTTCCTATCATCATTACTACTATTAATTAAGATTACGAGGGTCTCCCACAATTCATAAGAAATATCCTTTGTATGCAAATTCAAAACGACATGGTCTCTGACTCCTTCGAGGATAATCCACTGGGCCAACTCTCGTACATCTAATGCTAATAGTTTTAGAATATCTACTTTTGTGTATTCTAGTAATCCATTTTCATCCAAAACAACTTCCATTCTATCCTTCTAGGAAATTAAATTTGAACTTCCTTTAAATGCAAGCTCAAGTCTCAATCCATTGAAAGGAATTGTTCCCCCACTATAGAAAATTCCTTCGCCACAAAATTTTTTTCGAAAATGATTTAAGGGCAGAACAAGAAGTTGGTTTCTATTTATTTTTCAAGGATATTTCAACACATACTCCTTGGTTTTTGAATGTGGAAAACTATTTCTTATCAAGAGGGTTGCCACATAATCTATCCACAAGTTAAAAAACCAACATTGTGTAGTTGAGTGCCAACCATTCTTGGATACAATGAGATCTATACCACAACATACCTAAATTAATCATGTGGAGTTGTGAACAAGAAGACGAAATGTATGATGTCTTGAGAGATTCCCATAGTGAACCCTGTGGTGGAAACTTTGCGGACAAAAGAATAACTTATAAGGTCGTATATGCAAATTACTAGCCTACTCTCATTAAAGATGCCAAAATGTATGCTTTTAGTTGTGATGATTTCCAAAGAATTGGGAGGCTTATTCCTAGTGATGAGATGCCTCTATAGATTCAGATATCAATAGAGCCTTTTGAAAAGTTGGCATTTGATTTTGTAGGGCCCATTTCTCACATGTCCAAGAAGAAGAGGTACATATTAGTCTATACTGATTATGGGACGATGTGGGTGGAAGATAAGGCTTTATATTCTGCCACTAAGAAGTATGTTTTATATTTTCTCTTTGAAGACATTCTCACATGGTTTGGGGTACCTAAAGTGATTGTAACAGATTAGGGGATACAATTCACTTCCAAACTAGTAAAGGAAATCACTAAACAATACCAGATAAAGCACCAAAAAACTATCCCATACCACCCTCAGGAAAATCGACAGGTAGAGTCCACTAACCAAGTCTTGGAGTTCGTCCTCACTAAAACAGTTCAACTAAATCATGGGGATTGGGCTAGTAGTTTTTTAGAAGTGTTATGGGCTTATCAGATAACATGGAGTAATGTGATAGGATATACTCCCTATGAGTTAGTATATCAGAAGTAGGTGTTTCTACCCATTGAATTTATGGTTGAAGAAAATTGTACTACTACTCAACTAGGAAGGGATCTAAATGAGGCTTAGAATCAAAGAATACTTCAACTAACAAACTTGATGAAATCTGTTAGGCTCCTATACTACTAGTGTAACCCATTATGGTTATTAGTACAACCCCCTTATTATATTGATGTACCCATGTAGTGCCCATATTGTCACTATTGTGCCCCATAGAAGCCAACTATTGTTATTATTGTGCCCTTACATTATTATTGTTATGTCGGCTCTGATACATTAGACCCCTTAGTCCTATATATAGAAAGGAGGTATTTTCATTTGTTCATCCATGAATGTGTTCATTTATGTAATGTAAAGGAGGTTTCCCCCTCGAAGAGGCTGAATTCTAAGGCGTTGATCTATCTTTTCTATCTTTTCCTGAGATGGTTTCATAACATTTGGTATCAGAGCTTTGGATTCTAGGGTTTCGCTGCTCCCAACAGGTCATCGTGGAATTTTCGCTATAACCTTTTTTCTGTGATGTTTCAGAAGTCACAAAAAAACCCATTTGCGAAGAAATCGCGCTGAACCCTGGGTCCGAATTTCAGAGCTTTTTGCATGATATTTGCGGAGATATGATCTGAGGAAGTTGGTCTTTTTGCAGACTCC
>APFE031513628.1:22721-43089 GCA_000404065.3 Pinus taeda
ACAATTGGAAATAGTAAAAGGGCTTTGTTACATATTGGAAAGTAAAATTATGGAAACAAGGAAGTCTACCCCTCATAACTATAATGATGGAATTGTTGTTTCTCCTAGCCTTCCACAACCTACAAGGGTTACACCACAACAATTGGAAGAAAAAAGAGAAAAAGGGCTTTGTTACAATTGTAATAGCAAATGCACTAAAGGTCATAAGTGTGCTAAGAAGAAATTATTTTACATAGAATATGAAGAGGAGGAAAAAAAGGATCAAGAAACATCAAAAGAAGAGGATATATGTCAGGACCCCACCCTAGACAAAGAAGAAATGAATCAGACCATATCTTGTAAAGCATTGGCAAGAATTACCACTCCTCAAACTCTCAATATAGAAGGACATATCAAGAAGTGAAAGATCACATCGAGAAAGAAGAAATTAATCCAACCATATCTTGTAATTCATTGGTCGAAATTACCACTCCTCAAACTATCAAGATAGAAGGACATATCAAGAAGAAAAATGTTCAAGAAGTGAAGATCACATCGAGCATCAAGAAATGAATCTGACCATATCTTGTAAAGGATTGGAAGAAATTACCACTCCCCAAACTCTAGAGATAGAAGGACATATGAAGAAGAAAAAGGTTCAAGCAGTGAAAGATAACATCGAGCATCAACAAGTTCTCCAACTTTTAAAGGATAACGCTACTTCGGTGCAAAATCAAACAAAACAACGGGTAGATCAACATCATAGTGAAAAATGTTTTGATGTAGGTGATTGGGTATTTTTACTGCTACATCTCAAGCAAGTTATTTATGAGAAGGAAATGTTGGCAATACTACATGCACTTAAAAAATGGCGACATTACCGAATGGGAAGACTCTTCAAGGATGAGGATGTGGAAGCATTGTTTTGTGCTATTTCTATTATCCTACCAGATTGGATAAACGAAGCAAGGGATGAATGGAAGAACGACGAAGAAGTATGGCCACTTATTCAAAAGTTGCAAAAGATCCCAATTCAAATAATATTGCCAAAAATTGAAGAGGAAGGAAAAATCATATTGGAACCTAGACCAATCACAGAAACAAGAACCCGACAGCTACGAAATCGATCAATTTCAGAGTATCTCATCAAGTGGAAGAACTTACCCGCTGAAGATTCCACATGGGAGGACAAGAATTTTATACAGAAGCATCAAGAACTACTCAAGCGTTGAGGACAACGCTTTTTGAAGGAGAGGGGCATGTTAGGCTCCTATACTACTAGTGTAACCCCTTATGGTTATTAGTACAACCCCCTTATTATATTGATGTACCCACGTAGTGCCCATATTGTCACTATTGTGCCCCATAGAAGCCAACTATTGTTATTATTGTGCCCTTACATTATTATTGTTATGTCGGCTCTGATTACATGATGACCCCTTAGACTCCTATATATAGAAAGGAGGTATTTTCATTTGTATCATCCAAGAATTGTTCATTTATGTAATGTAAAGGAGGTTGCCCCCTCGAAGAGGCTGAATTAAAGGGCATTGATCTATCTTTTCTATCTTTTCTTGAGCTGGTTTCATAACAAAATCAAACAAGTTTGCTTCCAAAGAACAATGCTAGCATAAGATTAGAGAGCTCGGTGACACAATAAGTACTTCACGAAAATGGTCTTCCAACGAGGGTATTAGGTGCTATTGTATGGTGGTAGGTTTAAACATTTCAAAGGGAAATTTTGAACCATATGGACAGGGCCCTCTATGGTTAAGGAAGTCTTCAGTAATGGCTTAGTAAAGATTAAAACCATTGATGATGACTAGAATTTGTTTGTGGTAAATGGCCACAGGATAAAATTCTGTCGCCGCCCACTTTCCCAATAGCATGTTTTGCTAAATGTAATGCAGGATACATAAATGGAGTTACTTCAAAAGGGGGATCTAGCTCCTGCTAGTTCTTCAAATTTGCTTCTTTTTATCATATATATATATATATATATATATATAAATATATAATATATATATATATATATATATATATATATATATAGAGAGAGAGAGAGAGAGAGAGAGAGAGAGAGAGAGAGATAATAGTGGGATGAATTTGTTTTCCTCCACAACTTACATAGAATGAAGAGGAAACCTATCAAGCATAGGTTTATTCCTTTATCCAGAATTGATGGAATATTTACAGAAAATGATGATATAGAGTCTAATTTTGGTTTTCAGACTCTTTAAAATTGAATACCACCGAGAAAAAGCTAACTTAGGCTCGTTAAATGTATGAGAAATAGATAGATAGGGATTTGATCAGTACAAAATTATTCTTTCCCAAGCTCAAAAGAATAAGTACAAGAAAGAAACCCCCTTGGTGTCTTCTTTTACGCATTTCAGACTCCCAAAAACTAAAATTCCATAAGCATTGATCATTCCAGGTATGATCAAAATCCATGGAATGATGGCACTAAATTGCTCTAAAATAAGAAAAGGTGATATTTCAGTCACAATTCCTAAGATTCACTTACATGAAGTTCAAGGAAGATTTATGTTCATTTTCTCAGTACAGTCATAATTTTGCACTATTTCTACGACTTGGTGAGTAAGTTTAGAGGTTTTGTACTTAATTCAATACTAATTATAGGTTTTGTTAAGTAATGAAGAATCTCAATAAGTATGAATATCAATTTCAGATAAGATGGATGGTATTGATTCAACCCATTAGAATTGAAATCAATAGAGGTAATAAATTGAAAGTTTTTGGATTATTCATGATCAAATATAAGTTTTTGTAATGAAGTTGATAAATGAAAAGGACAATTAGCTTATGCTTAAAGTTCTTCCCCTCATTATTATTTTTGAGCTCCTGAATATCATTATGTAGACAAATCGAGATATGAATGAATTTGCATTTACTTAGACTAATTAAGAGAATATGTATAATGGAAATTAATAGTAATCTACCTCATTTCATTGCAATGATTTCATGACTTTTCCATATCCAATTAATAGTGACCATCCTATCCCATTAGTCACCCGATTTATTTTTATTCATGCGATAAATGTGTCTGAGTATTTATTCATCATTAAAAGCAACAAATCAATGCCATAATTCAGAAATACATAGTTAGCATTTGAATATATTTAAGCATGTGTAAAGCCACAAAAAAAAATAGTTCTTTCTCTCATTCCTATGTTTCAGTAGTAACCTACCCATGAATCCCTGCATTATTCTTCATATCCTTCAAAATTTCTCCACCCTCGGCATGGGGCTCCACTGCCATGAACCCAGATTCACCCAATTTTGCAATAGCCCATATTATCTAGTGTGTAAGGGGCAGTTTGAGAAGGGATGAATGGTTTTTCTTCAAATATTTTAGGGTTATAATGACAAGGTAGCTATCGCATTCACAAAAAGATTCAACGAAAGAGTTCTAGAGTTCGGGACTTTGAAAATTAATGTTACTAAAAGGTCGATGAACAAAGCAACTAGATTACTATTAACTCGTGAAAAATATTTTATAGGAGGTTCACTTGAATGGGATGATTGTGCCTAGTTTTTGAAGCCTACATACAAATCTATTAATTGGTGGAAGGGATTCCTATGAACTTGCATAAAGGAGGAATGGTGGCCACTCTTCAATGCATTACGGAGTTTTGTCACTTGTGAGGGGAGTTATGTCATTGTTTTCCTTTACAATATTAGGCTCCTCTTACACTTTTCAGATGTGTGTGAAGTCGATTTTCCATTTTTCATCCATATAGGTTTGTATAAGGTTGGTCGAGGTGTTCAATCCACTACCAAAAATGAAGAAACTAGTTTATGTAACTAGAGTCTTATCAAGATGATAGTTGTAAATGAGTTGATTCGGCATAAGAAGTCTTGGGAAGAATTTGTGATTAAAATCTTTAATGGTGAAGAAAACCAAATCAACGGTCGATGGAGGCTTATTAACTCACAATCAAAGAAATTGGGGCAAGGAACCAAGGCTCCTCTTGATTCCAGTTCTGTCTGGTTCTAAACAAGGGGAAAGCCCCAACATAAGCCCTATATCAACAAAAGAGGAGGGTCATTTGGAGAAATCCCTAAGGAAGCTTGGTCTTGTAAACCCTAGATCATCTACAAAGAAGCTAACCCTAATTTGAAAGGGAAATAAATGTAAGATAAGTAAGGAGCAGAAGAATGAACATGTAAATGATGATGCAATAGATAAAGAGCCTCAACCAGGAAAATGAAAAATTCCTCACGGGAAGGTTGTTAAATCAGTTAACTCACCTACAGAAAAAACAGTCAGAGGGAGCTGGTGTAGCCCCAAAGGAAAGGAAGAGAGAACTCTTCAAATATGATGAGAAAGAAACATCATTTCTCACTTCAACGGTACAAAAAACAAAAGTATCCAGGATTCCAACCTTGTCACAGGGGTGGTGACACTCCTGAACCATGTCTAGAGAACAAATTCCAACCACCGCTACTCATAAAAGTGAACCTGTCACTTTGTTGTCTGCTCTAGAACATGAAAAAAAATCCCCTTTTGGGTATTTGAATAAACAGGGGATATTTTTCCTAAGGAGGACGAACCGCTTGATAATTTCCAATATATTTTAATTAGTTCACCATAGCAGGGTGAATCTGACATTGGACTAGTCATAATGAAGCAAGTATCTAAATCTAAGAAGAGAAAGACAAATGATGGGACAACTCATAGAGAGAGTAGCTTGTGGCCACAAGCTATACCTACTGAGAAAGCCTCGAGTTGCAAAGAAGAATATCTACAACTACTGATAGCAAAACTATACAGAAATAATGAAAAACTTAACGAGAGGGATCATAACTACAAGACATTATTTCATTATGTTTGGTCGGTTAATGAAAAGTATCGGAACTGGAATCCATCCCTATTTTCCAAGAATGATGCATTATTCATGAGGAACAAGGGCCTTATTAGTTAGAAGCTCAAAAAACTGAATCCAGTCAAAATGATTAACGCCCATGAACAAGCCCTAAGATTTCAACGAACATTAATGTAGAACAACTATGGTTTGGAGGTCTGAGTTAGTGCAAAAAAATTTGAAGGAAGGGTTGACCTGATTTTGATGACTATTAGAGTTTGAAAAGGATAGTTGCATGAGGAGAGGCATCCCCTTTAACATGGGGGGCTATTGGGCCCTAGTTTCATACCCTTTTCACACCTTTTCTACTATTTTTACTACCATTTATCCTACTTCACTCCTTTTTCAGACCATAAAAACACCCCACATTAGTTAAAATTGTTACTTTACAGTGTAGGTGAGAAATACTAATAAGTATTCTTTTAATATATCTTTTTTTGGTTTAGGTAGATGTTAAATAAAATTTATATTATTGACTTAATTGACTGATCTACATATGGGATCTTAAATATAGGGAAGACATTTGATAACGAGGATAGGTTATTGGAGGTCTAGCACCCAGTCCAACAAATATATCATGCGACCATTTTTGGAGCAATTATTCTATACTCAGTTTTGTACATAATTCAATACTCTATTATAGGAAACCAGTCAATTGTCGACATCCAAAATTAGTGTCAGAAATGGAATAGTTTAGTTATGATTTGATGAAGTGATCCTGGGGATTTATCCTGGATAAAATTAGCCCAGATGACATATGTGTTTGCTTTCTTCAGTCATATTGTTGCAACTATTTGGACGTTTGATTTCTTAAAAAATCCCTACTGTTTGTATGAGAGGTCACACACATACACATAGCTATACGCATAGACTAATCGTTGACAAATGAATTATGGAATGATATCTCTTAACACTGTTTTGAAACTCTTAGACTTATCTTTTATTAAATTATTTTAATATAATTGTCTCATATTTGATATATATATGATAATTCATGTTTACTTGATTTGTGAATTATTAAATTAGAATAGACTTGTTTTAGGTTGTGGCAAGGGCCCACCATAAATCTTGATTAAGTCCTGTAACATTTCTTAATAGATAGGAGGTATTTTTTGAATTCATTATCCATATCTATACTTAACGAATCATTTTCTTTCATTGATGGTTTCCAAGTTTCCCGTACTTAGAATCGTACTTAAGTTTCCTTCAATTCTTTCGTAGATATGAGAAAGATAGATAGTCTAATGTTCATTGATTTTTTGCATGCTTGTGGATCACTATTATGAATATACCATGCATCCATGAACTCTTTTGATTACTTTGTCGATCTCATGAACGCTGAAGAAGGAATTTTCAATTTAGAATATATTTATGAGACATAATTCTTATATTTTAAGCTTCAATACTTTGTTGCGAATGAAAGTGTTTTAAATTTTTAATCACATGCAGGTCTATATATTGTTGACAACAAGAAACTAAAGCTTGTGCTCAATTGAATGATTAGAATTGATTAGGAACAATGTGCCATTCTTTGGTGTAGATGGTGTGTTAATTCTTGGTGAATTTCATATTATTTACAATGTGTTAGTTACTCAATTTACCACGTGATGATTAATTGAATCATAGTGTAATGATATTTTCTATAGACAGCTTATCATCTATGGATTTCATAGTAACACTTAACTTAGATATTTTTTTTGGTAATAGTTAGATAAGTTGAAGTTGTGTGTTATATAATTTCTCATGTTGATTTTGAGTTAGGAAGCCATAAGTTATGTGTTCCAGTTCTTAGCATACTTTGAGTGGAATATTATATAAGAAATAGTTTGAGTTGTTTTTTAAGGTATTTTTGAGTTTACTTCTGAATTGTAGCACCTTCGAGATTAGGTTTTCATAATGATTATTGAATGAAGTAGTTGCTCAATTGATTTGAGAACATAGCTTGTGATAGTTGCCAATCTTATTTCTGGATGAATTTTCGAGTGAGATCAATATAATTAAGAATAACTTGAGTTATGAATGTGAAATAGATTTTCTTATTAGTGATTTAGATTTCATAATGAAATAGTTTTATTCACTTCACCAATTGATGGTTTCATTGTCAAAAACAATCTGTGAGTATTTTGTACTTAATTTCATACTAAATCTACATAGGATAACTTTAGATATGAACTGGAATGCATTGCAACTCAAAGTTTATGTATCTCAGTTGACAATTTAAATTTGGGGAATTCAACGACATATAAAATCTGTAACAGAAGGAAAGGCTCAATGTCTATTGCTTAAAGGGGGGAAGATGTGAATTAGGCCAAGATTCATCCAAAAAAGTGTTCACATCGAGCAAGTAAGAAAAGGAAAGAAACTGGATATGCATGCATAAATACACCCAACAACGATTATTAATCATAGGTGAAAATATATGAAATGCGAAGAAGCACAAGGAAAGAAACATAAAAGGCTGAAAGAACACTTTTAGAAGCTAATAATAGTTAAAATTACACTTTCTGTGTAAAAAGTGAGACAAAATAACACTTTTGAAAAAAAAAGTGATAGAAGTGTAAGCAAAAGTAGCAAAAACCAATAGGGGAGAAACTTAACTAGAAAAGTAAGTCAATTGAGATCAAAATCTCCTTCTACTCATGATATTAACTAGATCTCCAAGGATGAATGTGAGAATGATATCTAGGATGAATTCTTATATAGATGAGAACTCACGAAGTTAGGCTTATGGTTTTGGGTGTGCATGTCTAAAATCTAGAAGCTAAATCTAGATAACTAACACATGTAAGGTAATCATTTTGGAACACATGCCATACTACCATATAGAATTGCACATGGGTATTTTGGAAGTGCACACTTATTACTTTCAAGGAATAGATATTTGGTTATCACTAGGAAATGTGTAATCTAATGGCTTAAGAGATTGCATAGTTGGATATCTCAGTGGAGTGCATAGTTCACCGCGATAAAGACTATTGTTGACAAGTACTTGTTTTCGTCATGGAGTGCCCAATAGTTATTTGACAAAATACATAGTTAAGGTATCACAAGTTTATCATGACAGAGTAAGTGGTTGTGACACTTACTACTTCAAGAAGAAGACTTGACAGAAGTTGAAATGAAAGTTCTTATAACCAAAGGGAGGCTTCAAAATCAAATCATGGACAAAATTTTGGAGGGGTTTGTAGTATCTACGACAAGTTACTTCTACAGAAGAGAAAAAATAACCAATTAAGGATTATAAGTTTGACAATAAGTCATTGGATGCTTATGTTGGCAATGGAAACAATGGAAATTATATGCAAGAGGTATATGGTGCTTGTGGGATGTCAAGCTAAAAGGTTATTAATATTGCACATTCATCTAAATCATTCTCCTTTAGTTGGCCAGCAACATTTGACATCCTTTAGGCATCATATATTGATACATTATCTATTTGAAAGTTATGCCAAGCATGTTGGAGCTATGTATTCTACCCTTCTATCTATGCATTACGTAGTTAGAGATGCCCATGGTGATTAGGATATCATTGTTGACTATCTTGAAGTTCACTTTTGGCTACATATCCCTTCTAATGCCAAAGTAGTGCCATGATGGGACTATCAAATCACAACAATGGGAATAAAAAATGTGAAACTTGAGAATTAGGAGGAAGCCTTTGCACATATAGATTTCTACGAGGAAGACCAGAAAGTGAACTATATCATCATAGTTAGGGGTCAACCACAAACAAACCTTGTCACTAAAGTCCATTTGCTTGGCTGCATATTGTCAACATCACTGTTGGATCACAAGCATTATAGGGTATTTCTATCCTTAAGTATCCATCCATCATTGCTATAGGTCATTCACAAACCCACAGTCATGGGTCAACAACATGAAAGCCTTTCCATTCAAGTCAATTTCCTAGGCCACACATTGTCAATATCACAATTGGCTCATAATCATTACAATGTGTCTCTATCCTTGGGTCTTCATTCATCATGATTATGGGCCATCCACAAACTTGTGGTTATGGGTCAACCGCATAAAGCCCTTCTCTTCATTGGCTCATGTTACACAAAATCTTCTCATGAGGGAAATTATGTAATGGGGACCATTTCTCCCTAAGGATGGAGGAATAATGTAAATGGAAAGTCACATCCACCCATGGTAGTTACCCATGGCATCTCCTCATGGTAATTACCCATGGTATCTTCTCATGGTAATTACCCATGGTATTTTAACTAAAAAGGCTATAAATTTAAACCTGATTTTGTAAAAGGGTAGATTGGTCCATGTAATGTAGAAAGAACAATTTTCTTTATTTTAATAAAATGTTTCTTTATGTGTTTTTATCTTTTCTTTGGGCATTTTTAGCAGTAAACTCCCCACATGCGGATAATTTGGATATTTTAAGCCATTTTTTTTTAGTTTCCTATACAAGCATCATTAGGATAGTTGAATACAATTACATATCAATGTAGATTGAAGTTTAAAATCTTACAATGTGGTTACATAGAGACAAATATTTCTAAATCTATCTTGATGCTTTTCTTGACATGAGGTGTAGATTGACCCATCATAGAACTTCCCTCCCTTGAATGTTAACCACTACAAAAATGTGGATACTAAGCCCACCCCAATACAATGGATAATTCCCTCCTTTCAATTATAACTACTACAAAATTGTGGATACCAAGCCCATCTAAATACAATGGCTAAATTGACCTATAAATATTTCACAACATAAAAAATGCAGAATTTAGACCAATCTACCATGATTTCATGTTGACCTCACAAGATTAGTTTCAATTTCAATCCATGGCAAGTAAATAAATATCAATCTATCAAATGCATCAATTTAGCTACATGTGGAAGTTTTGTAGTAAGATAAATTCAAAACTAACCTACATGTTCTATCCTAGTAATAGCGACTTTATAAAAAATTGTTTACTAACATCACTCATGAAACAATCATCAATATAATCCTTACATTAGCATGGGCAGAAAATTAATTCTATATATATATATATATATATTATATATTATATATAATATTATATATTATAACAAGTCACATCCTTAATACCTAAGATTATTACACTTTTTTTTCTATTATAAAATCAGACACTCTTAAAGAAAAAATTAAATACCATGATATTACAAATAAAATCTATAAATCTTTGTCATAGATGACAATCGTAGTACAATAGTGGGTACCCTAAAATTATATAAGCAAAGAAGTATATATTAAAAAAAAATACCGGACACATTTATAACTAATTAGTTATGAGTTTTTATTATAAATTCATGTAAACAAAAGCAATGCATATATTACCAAAAAAATAAATTTAATTTTGCAAAAGAAAAATAGATATTCCATAAAAGAATAAAAAGTATAAATGCATCCAAACCTCGCATAAATATGGCGAACATTTGCATTTTCATGATGTTAATATTTCTCAATTTTTAAACATTATAAGTGAAAAAAAATAGAAAGGTACACTCATACACTGCTATATTAGGAGCGCACCATATTTTATAAACTAAATCTTCCATGTTACATGTAGATGGACTTAATATCACATGCTTTTGACAAAAATATAAACATCAAAATCTAGATTATATATATATATATATATTTGCATTTTCATAATGTTAAGTATATTTCACAATTTTAAAACATTATAAGTTAAAGAAATAAAACAAAAATGTACACTCAAACACTACTATATTAAGAGCTCACTATATATTCTAAACTAAATTTTCCATGTTACATGTAGATGTACTTAATACTATATGATTTTGAGAAAAATATAAACATACATATTAATTGTATATGTGTTCATTTTTAATAAACATATAAATTATATAAATAATAATATCTAATAAAATTTGTAAGATATAGTATTGTACTAAATATTTAAAAAAATAAACACTAAATAAAATGAGAAAATGCAATGCAATTTAAAAATAATCAACCAAATTAGAGTTAATAGATATTACATCATATTTGTTCTAAGGAAATGTCACTAAAAATAATTAAATACATAAAAATAAAATTACTTATTTGTAACTTAGTACTAGTTAAACTAAAAGAAAAACAAAATAATATAAAATGATATAATTAAATTTAAAAACAAATATGAATAAATTTAGTAATAAATCATATGTTTTTTTTTTTAAGAAAAGATTAAAAGATCATCATAAATGAATAATAAATCATATGGTTTTTTTTTTTTCAAAGTAAAAACTAAAATATCATTAAATTCGAAACAAATTGAGAAAACATGAGAATAAAAATCATCAAAAGTAAAAAACAAATTTAAAAAAACTTGAGAATCTATAACTGGCCAATTGACACATTTAGAAAAGCAACATAACATTTAACTGATTGTTAAAATATAATGCATAAAGTGAACCGTTGCAAATACTATCCTATAAACCAACATTAAAAGATCGTTAAATTCAAAACAAACATAATAATAAAAAATCATTAAAAAAAAAAATAGAAAAACATGAGAATCTATAACCGACTGCTTGACACATTTAGAAAAGCAATATAACATTAACTGAATGGTAAAAAATCATGGATAAAGTGGACCGTTGCAATACTATCCAATTTGCAGGAAAGCATGCAAGAAGTTAATGGTTGCTATGTGGTTTTAGATGTGAGTAATTTAACTGATATCCGTTGAAAGGACGCGGAAGAATATATATATCAACTGTTACACTATTTATAACATAACCTCTTCCTCCATCTATGTGTTGTTTAATTATTTATAACATTAACTATTCCTCTATCTTTGTTTTGTTTGGCATGTTTGCCTGGTTGTCTGTTATTGTAGGTAGCCTGCTTCTATGTCAACTAGACTTCCGATGGAGCAGATCGGAGGCAACCAGATCAATCCCTTCCGACGGAGATGCTCAATGGTTAATGATCACTTTTCTTTTTGCCTTCTGATTTTCTGAGAAGCTATTGATTTCACGGGTGGAAAATTTCAATGGTTAACGATCACTTTTCTTTTTGCCTTTTGATTTTTTGAGAAGCCATTGATTTCTTCATAAATAGTTCAGCAATTTTAATCTCTTCATGTCGGATGCAACCGGCAACGACAACCAGATCGTCCGGTGGAGAAGTTCAATGATTGATCACTTCTCTTTTTCCCCTTTTATTTTCTAACAAACCCTGGATTTCTTTGGAAATAGTTCAACAATTTTAATCTCTTCATGCTTATGTCAAATTTAGTGTAAAACTTTTATTTGATTGTATAACCTCTTCCTCCATCAATGATTGATCACTTCTCTTTTTCCCCTTTTATTTTCTAACAAACCCTGGATTTCTTTGGAAATAGTTCAGCAATTTTAATCTCTTCATGCTTATATCAAATTTAGTGTAAAACTTTTATTTGATTGTATAACCTCTTCCTCCATCTATGTTTTATTGGGCATGTTACTATAGGTAACCTGGGCTTCAGGTGGAGCAGATGGAAGGCAACCCTTTGGTTTTCTGAGAAGCTCTTGATTTCTTTGGAAATAGGTCAGCAATTTTAATCTCTTCATGCTTATCTAAATTTAGTGTATAATCTTTTGATTGAAAACATTTTAGATGTAGACAATCATATGTTGGGAGAACTAAATGGAAGAAGTAAGGAAATGTTGGTGGCTACAGGACTCACAAAATGAAATCTCTAGCTTCTCTTTCAACAGGTTAAGCTGGATGCGACTAGTTTTGCCAACGCTAGCTCCATGTATCTATATGCTTGTTTGAATTAATTCATTTTTGGATTAATAAGGGATTTCCTCTGGATTTTTAGTCATCTAATTCATCTATTGTGTAAATTAATATTCTATATTAGTTTTATTGTTAGCTTAACCCATCTGCCTCTTTTTAGGAATTAACCTAGGCATATTATTTCTTTATTTAATTAATATATTTTTAGTTTGTGGAGGTTTAATATGCCTCTCGCTGATTTCAATGAATTCATCTAGCCTAATCATGAGCTTGGCTTGCGCGTGCAACATCCTCGGCTTCTTGACGGCAATGTCGCCTAATTTATGGGTTTATTTGATACTCTGTCTAATGACCAGCCTAACATCTAGTGGCTTAGGTTTATCTTCCTCTGTTTTGGCGACGAAGCTCGTGGGTCCCTCCAGAAGAGATCCAATAGGCATGTCGGCCTTCTTCTTCTATTCCTTCGACATAGGGTTGCTCTCCCTCCACCTTGTATTGCCTCTTCATTCTGAAGAAAGTGCATCCAAGTTATACATCCCCGCTTCAGGCCACTCATAACTTCTCGGCTCACCCCGGCTCCCCGGTTTGTCAAGAAGATGAGCATCACCCTCCTTTCGAAATTGTCAACCATTATTGCCTTCAGAGAATATGCAGGCAACTCTGCAATTCCATTAAGGAAAACGCTTAAATATAAATTGGTAACAAGATTTCCCACGTTGAGGTTCAGTCCATCGTAGACCATCGCGCAAGCCAGCCATATGCACGCCATTGCAACCATCCTCCTGCGCGTCGCAGGTGCCTTGAAAATGCCCACATGGCTTCCTGATGAATCGTCGGTGTCTATGGCAGCTTTTAGGTCCCCGTCTAAGGCCAACGAAACTCCCACTGGTATTGACCTCCAGTTCTTGGACCTCTTCTCGGGGTACCCACGGGCTGCGACATTTCCGTCAAGAAGCCGAGGATGAAGTTGTCAGCGCAAGGCAAGCTCAGAACTATGATGATTTGAGTTTGAGTTTAATAAACATGGACTTTATAAAGTTGAAGCCTAGCCTACACCTAATATTCTTTGAAATATATTTTCAATTTTTAAAGTTGAATCCGCATGCCTATAGAATTTCCTTTATGCTGTTGCTTCAACAGGTTAACCTGTTTTTCTTCAATTGGACATGGATTTTTTTTTAAGTAAAATCAATGTGTTTTTTCACCTCTAATTCCATTGTTTTTCACAGTTATAATTTTTTTTTAAAGTAAAATCGATAAGTGTTTTTTCACCTCTAATTCCGTTGTTTTAAGAGTGATATATATACAGTGTTTAATTTATTTCACTATCCTCTTGAACTAAAACCATCACTATGGTTGTATCCGCTGCAGCCAAATACAGGTTAAAGTCTTTTTGATAATCAGGATCATACATTAATGACACTTTTATTAGAGATTGCTTTAAAGCATCAAAGGAGGGTTGCGCAACCTCATCCCAAATGAAGGGTACTTCTTTTTTCAATAGACGAGTATAACCTTTAGCAAGTTCGGCGTAATTTGGAATGAATCTCCTAAGAAAGTTCACTTTCCCTTGGAGTTTCTGAATTTGAAGCAAATTTGAAGGTGGAGGCAAATCAATGATTGCCTGAACCTTACATGGGTCAAGACGAATCCCATCCTTTGAGACCACAAAGCCAAGTAAACGACCAGAACTAACACCAAACACACATTTGTGTGGGTTGAGTCGTATCTTGTAGTGTCGGCAATGTAGAAAAATCGCCCTCAAATGTTGCAGATGATCTGTCTGCTTTCGCGAATGAGTTGGAAGATCGTCAATATATGGTTGAACGATGTTCTTGATGTCATGGAAAGCATAGTTCATTGCTCTCTGAAACATTGCCCCTGCGTTCTTTAAACCAAAGGGTAGCTTGCGATATGCGAATGTGCCCCACGGACAAATAAATGCAGTCTTTGACTGGTCCTGTGGGCGGATATTTATTTGATTATACCCAAAAAATCCATCCATAAATGAAAATATTTCACATTCGGCGCATTCGTCAATTATCTGGTCAATAAAGGGCATAGGGTAGCTGTCTTTCGGACAAGCTTGATTTACATACCTATAATCGATGCACACTCTAATCATTCCTTGTTTCTTCATCATAGGAACAATATTTGATACCCAATCGGTCAGAGGAACCGGGTAAATAAAACTAGCATGGACGAGTTTTTCAACTTCCGCCTTGATGGCAACGGCTTTCTTGGGGTGCACCTGCCATGGCCGTTGTCATACCAGTTTGACATCTAGATACATCTTAATTTCATGTTCAACTATGCTTGAGTCAATACCTGGAATTTCATCATATGACCAAGCAAAGACATCTCTAAACTTACGAAAGAGGGCGTTATATACTTCTAGTTCTAAAGAAGAACAAGATTTTCCGACATCAATATTCTCTACGACATTTGTTTTGGTCGAGATATTTATGGTGATAGTCTCTTCAATATTGGATAGGTTTCACTCGGAATCCACCGTATTTACAGTATTCAACAGAAAGTCAAAAACTGATGGATGGTCTAGGTCACTAGAATTATCTTCTTTCCAATTCAGAAGATGGGAACGATGGTGGTAATCTTCCCATGGTGCCCCGTCAATCATCATCGATTGAACAATTCCTTTGTTTGTAGAGTGTACTTGCAACCAAGGATCTAAAGGGGTGCCATGTTCCTTAGACCTATCTATCCAAATGCTTGATGAGCGTTGATACGGGTTTTCCTCCCATATCGAAAACATTGATTGCTATAATATTTCCAGTGAGCTTAGAGGCAATACCTGCAGATGATCCATATTAATATTGTTTTATGACATCTTTTGAATGGAAGATATCATATTGCAGGTTCCCACCTTAGCCACTTCTGCCAAATTGGTTGGAGGCGGTAGGACAAAAGTTCGCATTAATGTGGGGTCTTTTAGTAGTCCTACTCCAATATTTTGAAGCGAATTAGGGCTTCCATGGATCATCGGAATGCTTCCCGTAACTTGTGAACTGTTGGGGAGAAATGTTTGTTGGTTGATGATCGTAATTCCTCCTTGGGAAGGAAATGCAATCTTCCTAAAGTAGGTCAACACAATGGCTTCCATGGCATATATCCAAGGTCTTCCCAGTATGATGTTGTAATAGAGGTTTCCGTCGATAACCTCAACATCAATTTCTATTGTTTTGCCCCCTAGTTAGACTTGCAAGTTACTTAATATCCCATACGGGGTGTATGTTCGTCCATCAAATGCTTTTAATGTTGTCGACGATCGTGACAAGGGTGGAGACCCTAAATTTTTCCAGCAACTCATCGACATAATACATGTGGATGCTCCCTCATCAATAATTGTTCTATGATCAATTTTGTTGAGGGCTTTCACTTGAATGAGGAAAGCTAGTTGAGCTGGTAGCTAAGGGTTGTATCCTTTGTGATTAAAGGACACAAGATTGGAATCCGTTGGGTCCATCCCACCTATTGCCGATAATAAAGCCTGCTTTTGGGATGGGTAATTTTGTAGTAGCTCATGTGTCGACATCGCAGAGGGAAATTGAGCTAGATCCTCCACTATATTATAGTGTTGTGCTGCTCTGGCACGAGGATTAAACGTCGATTTGTGTACTACTCCCTTTGGTGGTTTTATTGTTAATTTAGGAATGATGGGTGGCACAACTTCAATCGAAGTTGTTGTTGAACTACTAGGTTGACCATTATCCTTGTTGTTCGACATTTGTGGATTCCCGTAATCTTTATTCCTTGTCGATATGAGAGCATCATTCAGTTGCTTTAAAACCTACAACATTAGCACTTGGGACGGGGAAGAATTTTCTCTAGCAACCAGATTTGTTCCTGGGTTTGGAAACGGATCAATCAATACAGCTGAGGTTTTGAACTCTTGAAGAATTTTCTAAGTTCAGCTTTATATAGACACTCTCTGGTCCAGTTATCCTCATCACATATTAGGCATGGACTTCTTGGTTTCTTATCCCCAGAAGGGTTTGCAGAAGATTTTTCAAGAGACGAATCCTTCTGGTTCTTCTTCTTCCCTTTCTTTTTCTTCTTACCTCCTAGTTGCTTGGGTTCTTTGCCTTTGTCTGTCGACACGGCATTTACTTCCGAGGCTAAAAGTTCTTCATTTGTGTTTTGACTTGAAACCGTACGGGCCTTTTTCGACATAGCCTTTATGGTTTTAGTGCTTGACATAACTATCATGCCATCGCCAGCATGAGAGTCTTTGTTTGATTTAGGAGGGGGAGGAATGGAAAATTCTGGTCTAGGAGCATCAGGAATTTTATCGTAGAGCATGCCAGACTGAGTATATATCAAGTCTAGATATTGTGCATGAGAAATGACTTGCTCTTCAGTGACGACTCCTCCCTTTGCCACATCTTCTATAATAGAAGGTAACAATGACTTAATAAAACATTCAGCCAATAGCTGATCAGGAACATATGTTTTTACCATTCTAAGACGATGTCGCCAGTCATGAATATGATCGGATATGTGAGTGGTCATCATTTATTTGAAATTGGTAAGCAGATCAGTTCCTATTTCGTACCTTATGGGTAACTGAAAATGGGTTTAAAAAGTTGTGGCTAGGGTACTGAAGTTATCAAACGAAGCTCTTGGCAATTCGATATACCACTTTGTTGCTGGACCAGTTAACATTTGCTGAAAGAGGTGAAGTCTGATCGAATCATCATTGAGGGTGTTGGATGAACACCACAGATGAAATGTCATCACATGAATTGACAGGTCTTCACCTGGATTTCCATTAAATTTAGGAATATAAGAGGGAAGTTTATGCGGAATTGCCGGCCACCAAGGGGCGTAGGAAATTGGATCGTTCGTTAGTCGATTTAGATCTGGTAACTCTAAAGTTGCCACAAAAGGCAATTGTTGATTCAGGCTTGGCTGAGCATACCCAGGATAAGATGGAATTGCCTGAGCAGTTGGTATTTGCATACCAGCATAATGCATTTGATGCTGGTAACTTTGGTAAGGTTGATGGGTATAACCATTATGATATGGTTGATACTGTCTGTTTTGATTATACAGTTGCCCATTACTTGCAAAGACTTGTTGCTCATATCCTTGGTAAGCTTGTTGGAATTACTTTTGTTGGTATTGCACCAGCCATGGTTGTGAAGCCATAATTTGTTGTCCAGTATTGACTGTTTGACCAAGATGGGGGGTGATGGTCCCCGTTTGAACATCATTCCACTAGTTGGTGATTGCAGTCGTGTCGTAGGTATGACAGGTTGTTGCATTATAACCTGAGAAACCTGAGGTTGGCATACAACTAGGAATGCTTGTACTTGCGACACTACCACAAAAGCCGGCGTAGTGGGGATATTCGTCATAGGAAAACTTTGTTGCATTGAGTATACAACTCTTGGTTGTTGAGGCAGGATTGGCACCCAACCGCTAGTTGTAATTCCAGCATAACCTAAATTTTGTTGTGAACTCTTGCATGGTTGTCCTTCTGAAGAAGGCAATGAAAGGATATACAGCCCTCCATACGATGGTAATCCAGTACTCAAAGGAACAATTTGCCTTTGGGGACTGGTTTTCCCAAATTGACATTGTGAAGGATCAATTTGTCGAGACTCAACGTAAGATATTCTAGATATAATTCCAGACGAACAAATAGGAACAGTCCATACTGTCAAAATAGCCCCTGGATGGTCTCCATCCAGCGATTGAGAGCTAGTTGGGACAGATGGCACACCGACGAACATTGTTGGGGTAGCAGCAGGAATTTCTATCGTTGTTGTGTTGGATGACAAATTCCTAGATGTCGATGGTTGTTCAGACATATTAAGCCTATCCAAAAGATTCCTTACCGATTCTTCAGGAACTTCTGATGGCGGGAGAATAACTTCTGATGAAGAAGGATATAGGGTGATTCCAACTCCAAATTGCGTTCGAGTGTTAGTTGTAGGATCTTCCACAATCTCTTCTATGGAAATCAATCCAGGAGGAAGAGGTAGACCGTCAGGTCCATAAAATATTTTTGTTACCGAAGAAGATATAAGTTCTTCAGCAACAGATGTTTGGGGAGTAACACCTTCCGAATCAGCTATGGATGGAGCCAGTTCAGGAATAGAAGTGTTTACCATCACACTAGGATCAGTTGTAATGTCCTTTTGTTGCTGCGGAATTTATTATGTAGAGGTAGGGATACCAGAAATGTTCGGAGTAACCGGAGTCTCTGAGGATGTCGGAGTACTTGCCCCAAGTAACCTAGGGGACTTTGATCTGGTCAAACAAGTTTGCTTTGTCCGAAATAGTTTCTTTTCTAGAGTCAACGACGGTTGACTCGTAAGTCTCCGTGAACGACAGGGTTTTGATTGACTTTCTTCCACGATTGCGGATTACTTGATCAACTCAAAATAAAAAGGGAAAAATGTTTCCGTATTAAATGAATTTTAGATGCTTTGACACAACTTGTTTTTTCAATTTTTAAGAGTCGATAAAAAACAAAAGATGACTCTAGCCGCCTTAGATTTTTAATGAGCCTAAAGTGACAAGTGCTCTGATGGACCTTTTCCTTTAAGGAGTCTGAAAAGGAATTAAAGAGACTTCTCTGGAAATCTAGGCAAAGGGATGACCAAACCAATCGCAAAACTGTAGAATACTTTTTACGGTACGGCAATCAATCTTCCTGAATGTTGTGTTCAGTGCATTGTGATCGATAGGGCGGCAGGCACGGCTTCCTAAGGATAAAGGATATAGTCTATTGTGGTCTCCCAATATATAATCGACGATACGTGGGAGCACAAGTACGTACTGGCACTTGTCGTCTCAAAGTGGAGGAATCACCCAACCAACAATGAATACAATAGTTACCAGGTTTTATGACGTCGGAATACGTCTCTAGCCTAGACTCCTAGATGTTGTGCGTTAGGTTCCAAATAATTTTTAGATTCATTAAATTTATTTTATAGTTGATCTTGTTTAAAAATTTTCCTTTCAGGTTCACCGTGTGATGTGTATTCAATTCCTAAAATGCAGTCTAAGATGATAAACAATTGTTTAATCTTCTTTTGGCAATGAAAATCCTAGCTACTAAGGAAAGAGAACTGAGGGTCTTTCAACAAAGAGCACAGAGCACACACTAAATGCACTGTCCTAAATCAAACCAAGCAGTCTAAATGCAAATGCACATGCATGTATTTTTTTTCAGCCTTCTTAATGTATGAATGACAAGAAGAACGCTAAGTGCAAATCTAAATTATTTTCCAAAGCGACAATACTAACAAATTTCTTTTCAAAATGAAGTGAAGATAAGGACGACACTTTGCGATTTTGAAATGAAAACTATTTTCGACACTTGAAAAATTACTAATTCAAATCACATACAAGAGTAGTAGTATAATCAACTATAAAGAACAATGGGATTCTCTTCTATGACTGAAAACGACACTTGCGACACTTTCAGATCAAGAAACGATAGTTTGATTACACTACTTCTTTGTAAAAGAGAATTGAAAATGGCGCACAATACACAAAAAACAATTACAGTTCTTTGCACAATGGAGGCAGAATGATGGAAGAGAAGGGGGTTTCCACAGAGATATTGATGAGCCCCAAAAATGTACAATTATTTGGGCTCATTCAACTTCCTAATTTGGCTTAGTCCACCATTCTCATTTGTTTATTGCATGTTTTTGATTATTTTTATGTTAATGGAGTGAATTTGGTTAGTCATTATGCCAACAAGTCTAATGGGTGCTTTGTGTAGCCTTGTTGGTCAACTTGGAGA
>APFE031513629.1:0-20152 GCA_000404065.3 Pinus taeda
AATGGGCGAATGGATTCACTTAAATAAAACCTATTCTTGAAAATGGGCGAATGGAAGGTTGTAACTACTAATTTCAAGGGCTAAATTTACCTTTTTTACCATCTCCCTTAAAATAAGGTGGGCTATTTGAGGTGATTTGTAAAAATGTACTATGATACAAAATATTCGCCCACTAAAAATTTAAAACCCTTTAATTTCGCCAAAGGGAGAACATTCGCCCCTAAAATTATCCTTGATATCAGGGAAAAATATGAGCTTAAAATATCAAGTACCTTGGGGGAATCTCTATGAGAATCATTGCAAATTGTAAATAAATTTTGGCACATATATCTTATTTGGTTGAAAGGATTTTTGTGCATTATTTTTGCACCTCCTTAAGTAAGTTTTGACCCCTTTTGTGTTTGGTTCATTGCACCTAAGGAATAGATCTTAGTCATTGAAGTTTAGACCTGATTGTGACATCAAAATGACATTTAAATTTAGCCCTAGTCTTATCATATGACATTATTTTGGCCCTCTTCAATCTGTTATGTTGAATGAATTCTAAAGCTTGTTTAGAGTAGTTCAATCTTGACAAGCGTTATCAAAGGTTTGGCCCTCTTTTGATGGGCTATTTGAGCTTACTCGTAGAACAATTCATGCAAACAATGTAGATCCTTTGAATCCAATCACTCAGTCCATACCAAAATGAATTTTTTATGTCTAGTTGCATCTCCAGGCATAATACTTTAGATTAGAAAAGTAGTGAAGGGTTGTTCAGTAATGACACTTTCTAATATTACCGTGAGAGACCTAATCAAAGGTTTATCTACAAGACTAATCATTGTTGGAAGAAAAGTTTGGATTCTCTTCTATTGGTTCATTTAATCTCAGAGTGTGTTCCAGATGAGAATTTCTGACCTTGTCATAGAAAATTTGAAGTTGTGGTAAGAAGTAGCATCCATGGAAAAAATTAAGTTTGAAACTATTTCACATTAGTCATATCATTATAGGTACGAAGTGAAGGTAGAATATCCTTAAGGTTTGTACAAGAGAAATTTTGAAGAGTCAAAGAAGGTTGAATCACCATTGCATTTTTAAAGCCTACATTAGTATTCCAAAGGGTTTGTTTTGATTGATTGAATGCGTGTAGAATGACATTGATGGAATTTGATAAATTATTAGGATTTGATATGATGTTGCTTCCTAGTTGAGAAAAGTTGGCATTGAATATGTGCATTGCATAGAATTTTGGCATTGATGCATGTTTGATGAGTTAGAATTTGACAACTTGAGAATATTCTTGATGAAGAGTAGAGACAAGACATAATTTTTTAGGTTTTCCAGCTAGGGGTTGGTGCAAAACATAGTTGATTAGCTATTATTTGATGTACATATTAAAAAGAAACCTATTTGATTGACTAGTGAATGTATTATAGGTTTTTTTGTATTCATTTTGAGCACAAGTGGATCTAGTCTAAAAATTGTGAAATGTAGTTTGCCATGGTGAGCTAAACATTCAAGCCTTCAAGGCAAGTGGTAACTTGTTGAGCAGGGTGGTAGGGTGGTGCAAGGTAGGAGAGTAGAGTCTCCTTTAGGTTGGATACCAAGAACACTTCAGGGTGACGAGGTGGTGCTAGGGTAGGTTAGGGTGTGCATGGGGTGTTGGAGTGACCTTCTACTATGAGATGGTAAATCTATGGATTTGGAGCATCCTTCAGTAGGAGTTGGTAAAGACAGGGCGTTGGAGCATCCTTGCAATTGGAGCTAGTAAACCAAGGAGTTGGAGTGTCCTTTAAGTTGGAGTCTGTAATACAGGGTGTTGGAGCCTCCTTTAGTTAATCTTGAGAATATTGGAAGTTGGAGCTTCCTATTGATGTAAATTATTAAAGACAAATATTAAGAAGAATTTTATGGCTTTTCTCCCAGAAGGGTTCCACCTAAAGGTCTCTCATGTACTATCTCTATTGTTACAAATTGTTGAATCGTGTTAATGAATGTTTACGTTTATCTAATTCTAATGATAATTAATGCTATATGAAGTTAAAATTAACTAATTGAAAGGAAATATTGATTCAACCCCCTCTCAGTATTTCCAACACAATGAAAAATTCAAATCAATGGAGGAGAATGATAACAATGCCTTCCCATCCTATGGAGTAATGGGAGGTGGTGATTTGCATTAAACCTTAACTCAAGTGAGAGTAGGATATTAATTGTCCCTATTGACTTCTTAACCATGTTTGTAGAAAGCATTTCTTGTGGAAACAACAATTGGTCTCCTTGCCACCTCCATCACATCATTGATCACCCCCATCAAGGAAACATTAACACAACTTAAGGATATCTATCAATGATATAAAATATAAATCAAGTTATTGCACTAAATATATATGTTATATAGAATTAAATTGAAAAATAAATAAATAAATCTATACAAATATATTTATTAATAAACTAATTATAAAAATAAAAATAAAATATTTGTATAATACATTTATAAAATCATTATAATAAAAAAATAAATAGAATTTTTTAACTAAAAAATATATTTTTAATTAGTTTTAATTTGATTTGTAAACTATTGTGGACATTCCACTAGACAATTCATCACAATAGATATTATGAAACTATACTTAAAACATGCAATCTACACTATGAGGGTTAATTTCCCCTTAGATTTCTCGCTTTCATTAATTATTATGTTATGCTTATAAATGTAATAAATAAAATATGTAGAAAATAGAGAAAAACAAAGTAAAATTCACAAACCAGAATGAACACAAGACATGGCCTAGGAAATCCTTTTGAGAGAAAATATAGTTAGAAGGTGAGGCTACTATGGTCTCTTTTTCTATGAATGGAAATGGATGTTAGTATAAATGAATTATACATGTAGCCTATGGGATGCTACAATATACAAACCAATTTTTTTCTATTTATCTATCCACTCTCAGCGACTCTTCTCATATATGGAACAAAATGTAAACAAATAGAATGGAACCCATTTTCCTCCAAAGCCTACTAGTGGTTAACTAGAATTAAAATATGGAACCTTATAGATTCTTCTTCTTCATGATCACATTGCTAGCCCCTTTTCCATGAATAATGAGGGATAACATGGCATCCTCTCAAATCACAATGGAAGAAAGAAAGAAAGTGAACTTATAAGTAGAATAATTTTTGCATTCAAATTTTGATTGGGGGAATTATTACACCATTGGAAAGCTATTTACGTGTATAATAACACTAGGGAGCATGTGATTAGGAATAATTTTTTTATCCTCAAAAAAGATCATTTCATTCCTCAAACTTCTTCCTGAAGATTTCAAACCCAACTTTTCCTAACTAGGACCGGCAAGTGAAAATGGTCCTTTGCATTGATTCCTCTGTTTGTTTTACTTTGAAAGAATCAAGATGGATGGAAAATAATACAATGATCTAATCCAAATCGTAATTTATTTATAAATTATAAATACTTAATTCATTGTAATAAATCTCTTTAAGATAATAATATATTTCAAAGTAGAATAAAAATTGTAATCAATGTGGAGTATGAGCAAGGGAAAACCATCTCCTCGTGGTTAGGGTTTACCCTAGCTACTCTTTGCATTTAGTGTTTATGGGAATTATTCATTATTGTTATTGAAAATTGTAACTAGGTCTTGTCTTCATAATGACCTAATTAATAATGCCATTGCATATTCTTTATAAAGAAAGAAAGAGAAAGAAAAAGAATGTATACTTTATTATTGGAGTATGGATTTCATACTCAAGTTTGAGTCAAAAGCATGTTCTTAATGCTTTTACATTTTCTAGGTCTTTCTAAGATAAAATAATATTATTGTTCATGTGTCATAGTCTCATTCAAACACTTAGTAATAAAGAAAAACATTTATTTTGGCAAGAAAAAGCCACTTATAAGCCCACGACCAAGTCAGCCTAAGGAGAAAATCAAGTTGTCCTTAAGGGAGGGAATTAAACCCTCAAGAAAGGCTATATAAATGAGAGGAGATTGACTAATTTGGACACACATCAATCAAAATTTAGATCTGCAATAACGAAGAAGGAAAATAGGAGATGGAGGGATGAAGAAGAAGAATATAAGCTGAAATTTGTCTAAAGATCATCATTAGGGGACTTTTGAGGTCTAAAACGGGCCTCCTAAGCAAAATGTACAACAAAATTAAACTTTGTAAGAACCAATAGGATTCAAGCTGATCATGTCAACCATGGGGAATGATTCACCATTTTTGGAGTAAAAAAGTAAAAATATTAAAAAATAATAAAATAATAAAACTACTTTTTCAACTCGTATTTTTAACTTATCTCCCTAAGGGTTTACTCAAATTTCAATCATGATTACTCATTGGATGCAGAATTTAATTACTCATTGAAGGAGTACCCATGTTGCATACTTTTGATGGACCTTGCTACACGAAAAATGAGAAATACATGAAAAAATGTGATTGCAATCACGTTTTTAATGTATTCCTCATTTTTCATGTAGTAGGATCCATCGAAAGTATGCAACATGGGTACTCCTTGGATGAGGAATCAAATTTTACATCCAATAAGTGTTTCTGGTTGAAATTTGAGTAAACCCATAGGGAGACAAGTTGAAAATATGAGTTGGAAAAATAGTTTTTTCTTTTTTCCCTCTAAAATTTGATGATGTAATCTAATATTATTTTATTATTTCACTATTATTTTATAGTTTCCTTAGGATGCCCATTTTAGACCTCGAAATTCCCCTAATGATTCTCTTGTTTCGCTCTAAATTTTGTGAAATTTCCAATTATAGGGGGCGAAGTTCTATTGTAGGGGGATGGAATTCTGTGAAGCAATTGTAGGAGGCTAAAGTTGCAGAATCATATTAGCAGTATCAAAGTTCTATAAGCTACCTTGAGAAAGATCTTGTTGGGGGATGACTTGGTGCTTGGTAGGATTATTGGCTTTGGTCTTTGGGTCTTGGAAGTATCTTTTGTAAGAAGATTGTAAAGAAGAAGAGAAGCATAATCTGGTTTTTCCCCTTGGAGGGGTTTCGCCTTGGCTTGGAGACTATACCTTGTGTACTTTGTATTGTTGTGATCTTAATTGTTTTGGTAATTGCTTAATGAACAAATATCTAATAAAGTAATAAAATGCAAACACATATCACAAGTAACTATCAAGTTAAGGAAAATCATCTAAATATATGTCTCCTAATTTTCCAACATGGTATAGAATGAGACTAAATATCACATGTTTGTTGGGACTATGGTAAGGGTTATAAGGAAGGGTTTCAAGATTCTTGGAAATCTCGCTACATTTATTAATAATTGTCTATTTAGTAAATGGAAATCTATTCTCTACTTTCTCTGACACTAAAAAATAATGAGAATGTATGGGTTATTGACAGTGGTTACTCCAGACATATGATGGGAGAATGTAGTCAAATTCAAATCCTATCTAAGGGAAAGTCAATGCATTCGATTAAAATTGAAGACAAGAAGAGTTATCCAGCGAAATGCATCAAATCCACTTCGTTGGAGCTCAATTCTAGTGGAAGCATTCACCTAAACTATATCTTGTATGTTCTGGGTTTGAAAAAAACTTACTTTCTATTTATTTTCTAGAGGATAACAGTGATAGAGTTGCTTTTTTTGATGGCAAGGTTTTGGTTTGGGATAAGGGATAAAGTATTAATGATGCTAGGGTAATTGGGATTTATGAGGGGACATTTTAAAGATACTTTACACCTCTCTCAAGCCTTAGGCCACTTGGAAGTGAGTCCTTTCGAACTATGGCATAGAAGGTATAAAATGTAACAGCCCTGGTGAAAATTCCATGTAATAAATGTTAAAAACAATAACCATGGATTATTGGGACACTTATTCCAAGACTAATGTTGGGCAAGGCATCCTAGTTCGTGTTCATTTGGTTGTTTATGGCTAAGGAAATTGGCAAAGGCAAAGACTAAGGCATTAAAAGGAATTTTTGGCACATTTATTTATGAAAATAATGGAAATTAGGAGAAAAAGGAGGTGAAAGGTCATAGGTTGCATGTGAGGAGGAAAATGAAGGAAAATAATGGAAAATTAAGAAAATAGAGGCCTCTTCCATAAAAATGCTTCTGAGGATTAGTTGGTAACCTTTTTGTCAGTTCAGTGTTGGAGCTCTCTCTCATTATTCTCTCTCATACTCTTGGATACTTAGATATTTCTTGGAGAACTCTTGGAGGGTGTGGAATACTTGGATTCCTAGAGAAAGAAGGCAAAGAAAGAGTAGGAAAGTGCAAGAAGGAATTGGCATCAACAAATACATCATATTTTCTTGTAGGTACCAAGTTGCATGTATTATTTCTTCAATAATTTTGGCATGCATGACATATGCATGTGGGTTCTTGGTTGTGATCTATCATTGGCATGAGGTTTCCTGGATGGATAGTGAGTTGCCTAGCCTTGCCATTTCCTAGATATCCATGGTGATTGTGGGTTTAATTTCATTATTATTTTTGGTTGGTTTTCATTATTCCTTAGCTTGGTTTGAGTTATTAGTTCCTAGAATCCCTGGTTGGACAAATGCTCTAGAAGCCCTGTAATAGCTTGGGTTGCGTTACTAGTCTTAGAAGCCTTGGTTGGAAAAATGCTCTGGAAGCCCTTGGTGGGTTGAGTTACTAGTCCTGGAAGCCTTGGTTGGACAAATGCTTTGGAAGCCCGATGGAAACTGTGGGTTGAGTTACTAGTCTTGGAACCCTTGGCTACAACAAACGCTTTGTAAGCCCTAGAATGATCTAGGTCCAGGTGTGACAAAGGACCCTTCCAAGGTCTTTTACTTTTGTGATGTGTTAAATTGCATTTTTAAAAGAACCTAAATGAATGCTCTGCATGCTGTAAAGAAGAGGAACACGAAATTCATCAACACATGAAAACATAGGCCGTTGATAACGGAGTTCATCTAGGAGGGACTATGTCTCTGGGCTCCAGTGTCAAGATGGTGTAGGCCACTGCATTAAGTGTTGTCAATAGTGGTGATGTACATAGAGGTGATGTTGATATCAAACAAGGAAAAATTCCCTCACATAGGAGTGGCTCTAAGAGATATTCTGCTACAGGAACTCTCAATCTAAAGACTCCTATCAGTATGACACAAACTCATGCATGATGAGCATCCTGCCAACATGGCATAATAGGGATCTCAGTGCAAACATGAATGACGATAATAAGAGTATCCCAGGAACATACAATAAAGCGATCTCAAAACATAACATGATGAATCCTAACAGAAAAGACGATTCCGCGTCACATCAAGCAGGAATCAAGAAAACAAGTAATAAACAAGATCCCACATCAAACATCAAACAGGGATTTGTGCATCATAATGCATAGCAAAAGGAGTACATGAACATACTGCATATAGCTCACAACTAGGGCCATTTGAAGAAGCGGATGTCAAACTGCTGAAGCTGCTCGAACCATTGATCTCACGACATTAATCGCATGAAAATGGCTACTCGCACATAAATGTTGATACCTGCATTCCACCTAGAAAAGTGGCTGAAGAATAATATAAAATGAGAAATCTAAACACCATCAGATTTGTGGCGTCGAATAGTGTAAAATCGACTGTCTAATTTTTGAATTCTGAGAAATTGAGAATCTAGGGCTCAAGGAATCTTTTAGATTCCCCCTAGATTCTTCAAAGATTCTGCTCCATGGTTGGACTGGAAATATGCAACTCAAATGGCGAATCTGACCTCACCATTGTGATCCCTATGGAAAACTGTGAAAAATAACTATAAATTTGACTATATTCCGACATGCAGAAAAATTACCTCCTCGGGAAAATTTCAAGGCTCATGGTTCCGCTCCCTATTTTTATAGCAATCATGGTTCCACCTCCATACTGAAAGATGGCCGAAAAATTCATAACTCTTATGGAGAAATGGATAGTGTCATTGCATTCATGGTGTCGAGAGGTGTTGAAACCATCTAAAATTTGTCAAAATCTGACAAAGTGAAAATTCGGCCCTCCTGCAAAAGTGCTCAAACATGGGTCCACCTACATTAAAAATTACTCTATCGTTTTCCATGCCCGCTCCTAGTTCCTCCATTCCCTGGTCACACTGGGAAAATGATGGTTTTATATTAAATATGGATTAATGAATAAATTGGTTTGGTGTAATGGATAATAAAAGGTTTTGTTGAGGAGGAGTCGAGTGGTCAAACCCCGCCCCTCAAATTTAATACATGATTCAAATGACATATATATTCGTTTTGTTTTTATGTGGGGTTTGGGTCCACATTGGGCGGCCCACCCCATACTCCCGCATCGTTTTTAGTTTATTTTGTTATAGCATGGGGCTGCCACATGGTGGTGGGCCAACCATGTGGCTGGCGTGGGTTTGGTACCCGCTGACCTCCCCAAATTAACATGGTACGTAGGTTGGGGGGGTGGTGGGGTTGGTGGCCTCCACCCCCTTTATTTATATTTTTTTTGTTTTAATAACAAATAATACACACTTTTTGAAATTCGGTTTTTTAAGCTGAAGGAGACAATTTAACCAGGCAACAATTTTTCCTGGAATATGGCCGGAGTTGGCCAGATTCTATCTACTAGAAAAGGCCAAATTGTGGCCTCCTTAAGCTTGCCTAGTCAACAAAAATCAACCCAACTTTGATTGCTTCTAACTTTTGCATTTGGACTCGGATTGACGAATCGTTCACACCGCCTCGATCAGGATGACAAGATCTACGTTTTGGTCCTAGTTCGAGCATAATTTAGACACTTTGATTTTTGAGCTTTCCTAAACCCTCTTTGTCCTGTGTGTGTCTCTAGAGCCATCTAGATCAATCCTCCCCAGTAAGGAGCTTTTGGTCCTCCAAAAGCATGAAAAATACTCTGCAACTTCTCTGTACCTTTTCTGCATCATAAGCATCCTGAAAAGGTCTTGGTTCCATCTCCTTCACCTTTGTTCTTCAGAGCCTTAAGCGATGAGCCTACACCTGCCACCTCTGCAACCTGTAGTACATTGTTTTGCAAATTACATGATTGATTGACATGACCAACTAATGACCCAAACATCCCATACTTGCCACAAGTTTATAACACATACTCAATGGTCAAGTTTACGTCAAGATGGAAACAATACCTTAGTTATGACAATAAGGCCAACATATCATTGTTGCTTCAACAAGTGATGGAAAACACATCATCACTGCAACACATGATTTATAGTGATAAGGCCAAACACTATTGCCTTGAAAAGTGATGGAAACATGACATCACTTTCAAAGTTCAACATGCAACCCAAAATAATATCAAACATCATTATTGTTGAACATGTGATGGAAACACATCATCACTTTTACATTTTAAAATGAAACAAATGATTTACAAAAGCACGACCGTGAAACGTTAACATATCTAGAAACCATTTCTCACTTATCAAGGTGAATGGGTCACCTCCTTGTGGGGAATTCGATGGTCGAACAACTGTTTCATTTGGTTCATGTATTGACACTTTGTCTTTAAGGCACTGCTCTGGATGGAGACTCCCACAATTGGCTCTTTGATGGCCACTTCTATTGCAATGACTGCAATAGGTCTTCTTCCTCCATATTTTCTTAACCTATTTCTTTACATGTTGTTGAGAGGGTCTTTCATACCTCATCCTTTTTTGTGCTACCATTATTTTCCAACACTTAGGAAATGTATGGTTATGTAATCCACAAAAGGTACATGTTTTCCGATGCCATGTTTTACATTCATCATTAAAAACATGATTATGATCGAAATGAACATTCGAATATTGAAACTGGTTATACCTTTCATTTCTATCTCTCGTGTAAGTATGGTGATGAGAGCTGGCCTCAACTCTTTCCCTACAATGGAAACTGCCATGGGATGATGGGGATGTTTTCCCATCATTCTCTTTCCTCGACAATTTCAATGGTTCCTCGGAAAAATCTAACACCTTTGAGCATTCTCCTTTAGTGTATCTTGAGCCTGCAAATCTATGTTCATGCACAACCTCCAAAGGTTGAGTTATTCCTTGGTTATTAACACCAGGTTCTTCTCCCTCCTCACCCCTCGTCCTTTTAAGGAGGCTCATGTTTTTCCCTGTAATTAGGATCTCCAAATCTCCAACAGAACTCATACTATGTGAAGATGAAACCGAAAGGAAATCAACATATTTTACCTCCTCTGTCGATTTGGAAAGAATTGATGATGGCTTCTCGTCATCTGTTGTTGGTGATTTGCTAGCTATCTCAGCGCATTCCCCAACTTCCTTTCTAACATACCCAAGTCCTGCCTGATGGGGTAATTCTTCTACATTGATGGGGTTGATAATGCCTTGGCCATTAATGCCTAAGCCCTTTCCTTCATACCCCATTTTATTCAATAATTGGAGCCAATTCCTGTGGTGTGATTTTCAAAAATAGCAAAATCATCATCAGGAAATATACATGAAGATGGAGAACTACTTTTTACCTCACATGGATCACGCTGTAGCTTCTCCAAGGCCTCATCCTTTGCTTGCAGCTGTTGTAGTAGACTATGTTTCTGCTCTTTCTCTTCATGTAGACACATATTCAATTCAACATTCTCTGTTTGAAGATTATGTTTGTTTTGCTTCAGCTCTTCCATGGCCTCTTCTGTGGCTTGTAACTGAAGCTGCAATCGCTCCTTTTCCTTTGTCTCTTTCTGTAGAGTTTCGTACATTATCTCTACCCTTTTGGAAATTTTGAGCATGGTCTCATACATCACGTTTTCATCCTCTATTTTTGCTGTTCCATTGTTCACGTTGTAATTCACATCGATGTAAAGACCGCTTCGATACCAGTTGATCCAGGTTCAGGTGTGATGAAGGACCCTTCCAAGACATTTTACTTTCGTGATGTGTTAAATTGAATTTTTAAAAGAACATAAATGAATACATCTGCATGCCGTAAAGAATAGGAACATGACATTCATCAACACATGAAAACATAAGCCGTTGATAATGGAGTTCGTCTAGGAGGGACTATGTCTCTGGGCCCCAATGTCAAGATGGCATAGGCCGCTACATTAAGTGCTATCAATAGTGGTGATGTACATACAGGTGATGTCGATATCATACATGGAAAAATTCCCTCACGTAGGAGTGGCTCTAAGAGATGTTCTGCTACAGGAACTCTCAATCAAAAGACTCCTATCAGTATGACACAAACTCATGCATGATGAGCATCCCGCCAACATGGCATAAAAGGGATCTTAGTACAAACATGCATGACAACAATAAGAGTATCCCAGCAACATACAACAAAGGGATCTCAAAACATAACATGACGAATCATGACATCAAGTACATCACATAGACGATTCTCCATCACATCAAGCAGGAATCATGAAAACAAGTAATAAACAAGATCCCACATCAAACATCAAATAGGGATCTGTGTAGCACAATGCATAGCGAAAGAAGTACATGAACACACTACATATACCTCCCAACCAGGGCCATCTGAAGAAGCGGATGTCAAATTGCTGAAGCTGCTCAGACCATCGATCTCACGACATCAATTGCATGAAAATGGCTGCTCGCACATAAATGCTGACACATGCATTCCACTTAGAAAAGTGGCTGAAGAATAGAATGAGAAAATGAGAAATTTGAATGCACCATCATATTTGTGGTGTTGAATAGTGCAAAATTGATTGCCCAATTTTTGAATTTTGAGAAATTGAGAATCTGGGGTTGAAGGAATCTTTTAGATTCCCCTTAGATTCTTCAAAGATTCTGCTCAATGGGTGGACTAGAAATCTGCAGCTCAAATGGCGAATATGACCTCACCATTATGATCCCTACAGAAAATCGTGAAAAACAACTATAAAATTGACTATATTCCAACATGGAGAAAAATTACCTCCTCGAGAAAATTTCAAGGCTCATGGTTCCGCTCCCTATTTTTACAACAATCATGGTTCCACCTCCATACTGAAAAATGGCCAAAAAATGTAGAACTATGACGGAGAAATGGACAACGTCATTATGTTCGTGGTGTCGAGAGGTGCTGAAACCATATAAAATTTGTCAAAATCTGACAAAGAAAATTCGGCCCTCCTGCAAAAATGCTCAAACATGGTTCCACCTGCATTAAAAATTAGTTAAAAATTATTGCATTGTTTTCTGTGCCCACTCTTGGTTCCTCCATGCCCTGGGTGCATTGGGAAAATGTTTGGTTTATATTAAATCTTAGGCATATTAATTAATAAATTGGTTTGGTGCAATGGTTAATAAAAGGTTTCGTTGAGGAGGGGTCGGGTGGTCAAACCCCACCCCTCCAATTTAATACATGATTCAAATGATGTATATCTTCATTTTGTTTTTATGTGGGGGTCGAGTTCACATTGGGTGGCCCGCCCCATACTCTAGCATCATTTTAGGTTTGTTTTGTTATAGCATGGGGCTGTTGCATGGTGGTGGGCTAGCCACATGGCTGGCGTGGTCTCGGTACCTGTTGGCCTCCCCAAATTAACATGGTACGTAGGTTCGGGGGTGGTGAGGTTGGTGGCCCGCACCCCCTTTATTTATATTTTTTTGTTTTAATAAAAAATAATGCACACTTTTTGAAATTCGGTTTTAAAGCCGAAGGAGAAAATTTAACCAGGCAACAATTTTTCCCAAAATCTGGTTAGGGTTGGCTGGATTTCATCTGCCGGAAAAGGCCAAATTGTGGCCTCCTTAAGCTTGCCTAGTCAGCAAAATTCAACCCAAATTTGACTGCTTCTAACTTTTGCATCTGAAATCGGATTAAGGAACCGTTCACATCGCCATGATCAGGACAACGAGATCTATGCTCTAGTCCTAGTTCGAGCATAGTCTAGACACTTTGATTTTTGAACTTTCCTGAGTCATCTTTGTCCTGTGTGTGTCTCTGGAGCCACCTAGATCAATGTAGCCTTGCCATTTCCTAAATATCCATGGTGATTGTGGGTTTAATTTCATGATTGTTTTTGGTTGGATTTCATTATTACTTAGCTTGGGTTGAGTTATTAGTTCCTAGAATCCCTGGTTGGACAAATGCTCTGGAAGCCGAGTAACAGCTTGGGTTGAGTTACTAGTCCTAGAAGCCTTGGTTGGAAAAATTCTTTAGAAGCCCTTGGTGAGTTGAGTTACTAGTCTTGGAAGCCTTGGTTGGACAAATTCTTTGGAAGCCCAACAATAATTGTGGGTTGAGTTACTATCCCTAGAACCCTCGGTTGCAACAAAAGGTTTGTAAGACCTGGAAGGCTTGGATGGAGACCAATCTGATGATGGTTTTATGATGTCCATCCATGAGGTGGAATCATTGTTTGATGGGTTTAGGTGGATGGCCCATGGAAGCCATAGATTATTTTTGAGTGATGTGTTCTATGATCCCACATGCATGCTTGGAATATGGCACGAGGGTGAATGGATGAAGAGAGATTTGGCTTGGCCATTCTACGGTTGTGTGGAACGTGGTAGTCCCATCTCTGGTTAGTTCATTACATTCATTGATGAGAAATCCATTCCCTTGATTTTCATGTGTAAAGGTACTGACATATTTATGGATTTGATGTCTGATATGTTTATTGTATTTATGTTCCTATTATGTTGATTATATGCACATCTTATGACAACATCTATGTTTGGCTCTCAACATATTTGTACTTGTATGTGAATGGATAACGTTCCCATGACCTAATAGAAGATAATGAAACAAATCACATGAAGGAACAAGATTCTCAAATAAGTACAAGATCCATACACTTAATTATGTTGTTTACACATGTTGGTTACATGTCGATGATATGTTTGACAAAATGCCTATCATGGCTAGTAGGGATCTAGTCAAGGTCTTGAACAAGTATTTGATTTAGTACTTTCATTTACATGTTACTTTACTGATTTGAAAATATGGATTAGTTCTGGGTAGTGACTTGGGCTCTAGGCCTGAAAAAGTGTCTCAAATATTGGAGTCATTGGCACGACACTTACAATTTTGGTCCACAGTCACTAGCAAGCTAGCCTGTGAGAGTGACTTTAGGTTGTTGGTCGCTCGCTTGCCCATAGAATGAGAGCAAATATGGCCCAAGAGACCTAAAACAATTGTGGGACCTAGGGACAGGTTGTCTAAGTGGCTAAATTTTCCTCTATGGGTTTTATTGATGATGTTAGATGTTTGTATGATGCGTTTCCCTCAGTTCCACTTCCTTAATGTGACAAAGGAGGTCGAATCATATCATAGTGGCCTCTCATCGCATGTTTACCTTGGTTGGCTAGTTGCTTGGGTAGATGTGGGAGGAGGTTGTTACATAGTGGTATCAGAGGCATGGTTCACCCCTCAGACTGGATGGGCTATGTGTTGGTCATGCATGCATGTCAATTGCATGTGTTTCTCTTACACTTATATACTTATTTCAATTTATTAAAGTGCAGATTAGGGTTGTAGTATGGTTATCATGGAGAATTTGTTATTGATTTCATGAAATGTATTTGAGATAAGTATGTGACTAACTGTGCATGGATTACATGTTGCTTACAAGTTGATTTCATGGTACCTACTTACATCCTTGTATGTTAGGTTGCATTTTGAATATTTTGATTACATGCACCAGTCTTGTAGGTTGATTACAAGAATTGATCGAGTATGTCCGACTACATGTGGTTATGAGAATTTGTAGTTGGTTTGGCATTGATTATCCATACTTCTGGTTGCACGTGGCAATGTGTACAATGGAGTAATGGTTGTTGTCATACACGAGCTCATACCATGCATTGTTGATATGGCCTTGCATTGATGATTGGACCCTAGTGGGAGTAATGTTTATGAGTTGATACATCTACCTGCGTATGTCTATATGTTATGATTATGTTATACATGTATCACGCTGATTTGGTAATCTTGCAGATAAGTACCCTCCTCGAGCTATAGTAAGGTATGTTGGTTTGTTGTGATTTGGTTTATCTGACATGTTGTGCCTTGTAGGAAGAAATATCAAATGGCTAGCAAGATGGTTGATTATAGAGACTCTCCCTACGGGTCTGAAGAGTAGTATGGTGTTGGGAACTCCTCTGACTCAGAATTTACATTAAGAAGTTTAAAGGAGATAAGGAGTAGTAAGGTAGATAATGACAAAATCATATAGTCACAGGAAAAATTAGCACAAGTAAATGCAGTCATACTTCAGAGTTTGTCAAATTTGCAGCAACAAGGGCTGCTCGGGATCAGTCATGAGTAGGAGGACAAAACTAATGTGGCATATGACAGCAAGTATCATAGTAGACATAGGTCACATCGATCTGACACCATCTGAGATGGCAGATTGTTGGACACTCTGGATAGGAGAAGTGATAGAAAGAGATATGATTCTAGTTTTGATTCAGATAGGCACTATGATTGTCATCAGTATCATCCTTATAGAAGGAGTGATAGGGGTATTTTCCCAATGAATTTAAGAAATCTATGCCACCTAATTTTGATGGGGAAATGAAGAAACCATAGGATGCAGAGGCATGGTTTATTGGCATGAGGAAGTTCTTCAGGTTTCATGATTATTCAGAGAACATGAAAATTAGAGTAGCTACCCTCAATCTCAAAGGTAAAGGGAAACATTTGGTGGGAAGATGTGAAGAATGTTAGGTGTATTCATGAGGGAGGTTTATATTGGAGTGAGTTTGAGTAGCTATTTTAGAAGAAATACTTGTCATAAAGGTACTTCGATGACAGAGCAAAAGAATTTTATGAACTAAAGATGGGTTCTATGACATATGATGAGTACACTAGCAGGTTTTTGGAGTTACTGAGGTATGTGCTTTACCTCACAGAGGAGAAGGCTAGGATTCATAGGTTCATTAGTGGGTTACCGATTACATTCAAATACATGATTGAATTTGATGAGCCTAGATCGTTGGAGGAGGCCATTCGAAAAATAAAGCATTTCCATGGATAATCAAAGTGCAAAACTGAGACTAAGCGAGACTGGAGAGGTAATGTAAAGAACAATGGAAAATGGGATAAAAAGTGAGGAAGGCCATAGAGTATAGATAACAAGGAGAATGTTGCACCACCTAAGAGGTTCAGTGCATCATATATAGAATAGGGATATCGAACTGAAGAGAAGAACAAGGATGGAGGCTAGAAGCCCATAAAGGAGAGATAGTGTGCAAGAGGCACAAACTATTGGAGACGTTAGTTAGAGTATTCCACGTATCTATGCAACCTTGGATAACAAACAAGTAGAGCATCAGACATCTATCATTGAGATGGATGGTAAGCTTTGTGATCAAGTTATTTATATTTTGATTGACCATGGATCTAATTATAGCTATGTTTGTCCTAACTTGGTGGGTACGTGTGGGTTGAATAAGGAGTTGCATGTAGAGTTTTGGTTAGTTCAATTGGCTACAAGTATGAAGAAGAAAGTTCATAATTGGGTAAGAGCTTGTGCATTTGACTTAAATGGTACACCTACCATGACACATTTGAATGTATTACTATTGGGTTCAAACAGTATGTTATTGGGCATTGATTGGTTGTATCTTATACATAGAACCAATGTTGAATGCTATGAAAAGGATATTTAATGTGTGGATGACAATGGAGAACCAAGAGCCTTACAAGGTAAGAATAAAGCCACATCAATTAGGATTGTGACTCTTATGCAAGCAAAGTGTAGCCGCAGGAAAGGGTGCAAGCTATTTGTAGTACATAATTCTAGTGATAAGGGTAAGGAGGTTGAGGATGCAGATGTGTTGAACAAGTACCTAGTTTTACAGCAGTTCAGGGATGTATTTCCTCAGGACAATACAGAGTTTCCACCTCATAGGGAGGTAGACGTTTCTATTGAGTTAGTGCCAGGGGCATCTCCAACATCGAAAGAACCTTACAACATGAGCACACCTGAGTTGGTTGAGTTAAAATTGCAGCTGAAGCAAATGTTGGACAAAGGATACATTAGACCAAGTGTATCACCTTGGGGCACATCGGCCTTGCTTGTGAGGAAGAAAGATGGTACCCTTAGATTATGCATTGATTACAGGCAGATGAAAAAGGTGACTATGAAGAACAGGTACCCTTTGTCGAAGATTGTTGACTTGTTCAATCAGCTGAAGGGAGCAACAGTGTTCTCGAAGATTGACTTGAAATCTAGATACCATCAAGTACGAATCAAATAGGAGGATATATAAAAGACTATGTTTAGGACTAGGTATGGGCATTATGAGTTTGTTGTTGTACCATTTGGCTTAAAAGATTCTCTAGCTACATCCATGTGTTTGATGAATAGTGTGTTGCGTCCATATTTGTATAATATTTTTATTGTGTTCACTGATGATATATTGGTATATTATAAAAATGAGGAAGAGCATGCCGAGCACTTAGTAGCAGTGTTGAGGTTCTTGAGAGAGCATCAATTGTATCCTAAGATCAGAAAATGTAGTTTCTTTCATATGGAGGTACACTACTTGGGACATGTTGTCTCCAAGGAAGGTATTACAGTAGAACCATAGAAGATAAGGACCATCATGGAGTGGGTAGCTCGTAAGAGTGTGGACTAGGTGAGATCTTTCATAGGTCTGACAAGATATTATAGGAGGCTCATTAGGAAATTCTCTCAGATTTCTTATCCCATTACATCATTAGAAAATAAAGGTTAGAAGTTCAAATGGACTGAAGAGTGTAAGGCTAGCTTTGAGCAACTTAAGCAGTTGCTGACACATGCACAAGTGCTGTATATTGCATATTCAGACAAAGAGTTTGTACTATGTATAGGTGCTTGCAAGAGAGAGCTTGGTGGAGTCCTTATGCAGAATGGACAGGTGGTATGTTACGAGTCCTAGAAACTAAATGAGCACAAGAAAAACTATCCTATGCATGATCTTGAGTTAGCAAAAATTATACATGCACTAAATATGTGGAGGAACTATCTTCTTGGCAAGTGGTTTGTGCTTGTCAATGATAAAATTGGGTAGAGATATTTGTTTGACCAGCCCATCTTAATGCCAAGTAGGCTAAATGGTTGGCCATGATCAGTGAGTTTGATTTTGAGATTAGGTACATGAAAGCCAAGGAGAACCAAGTGGAATATTCTCTTAGTAGGTAGGTATAGGTGAATCACTTGGCAACAATGAGCTCTTATGGAACATATTTGTAGGATAGGATCTTGTAGGCAATACAATAGGATGTCAGATATATGGAGATTGTCCATAGGTTTTAGCAGGATGATAGTACAGGTATAGGTACATGTCATGATTTAGGTATAGGTGAAGCTACAGGTGTAGGTACAGGTATAGGTGCAGGTACAGGTACAAGTGGAAGTATAGGTACATGCACATGTACAGGTACAGGTATAGGTACATTTGCAGGTGCACAGGACTTGGATTATTGTCTTATGGCCATTGGATTGGTCAGGCTCTGAGACATGATATATGTGTTGGATGATAGTTATCTCAAGAAGGTGATCTTGAGGGAGTTTCATGTTAAACCATATTCAGGTCACCGACGTTATTAGAAGACACATACAATAGTGAAGAGATATTACTATTAGCCGAATATGAAGAGGGATGTAGTAGAGTTTATGGCTAGATGTTTCAATTGTGAGCGAGTCAAAGAAGAGTGTAAACATCCAAGTAGACTGTTATAGCCGATTGCAATTCTAGAATGGAAATGGGAGGTCATTTCGATGGACTTCATAATAGGGTTGCCAAAGACAGTGAAGCAGCATGACTCGATCATGGTCATTTTGGACATGTTAACAAAGGTTGCACACTTCATTATAGTGAAGTATACATTCTCAGCTAGTGATGTGGCATAGGTATTTATCAAAGATGTGGTTAGACTAGTGTCATGAAGATGATTGTGTCACACAAGGGATGTGAATTTCACTTCCAAGTTTTGGAAGGACTTATTTGCAGGTTTGGGCACAGTGTTGGCCTTCAGTACAACTTAACATCCGCAGACAGATGGACAGATAGAGAGGGTCAACATGATTTTAGAGGACACTTTGAGGATGTATGTGATGCATTCACAGTAGAAGTGGGAAGAGTATCTCCCTTTGGTCAAGTTTTCATACAAAAACGATTATCAAGAGTCATTGAGGATGAGTCATTTTGAGGAATTATATGGGTGCAAATGTAACACTCCAATTAGTTGGAGTGATCCAGTTAGCAGAGTATTGATTGGACTAGATATGTTGGCAGACATGGAACAGGAGCTGCAGGTGATCAAGAAGAATCTCAAAGAAAAACAAGATAGGCAGAAGAGTTATGCATATAGGAACATATTGTTCAAGGAGTTCCATGTTGGAGAATAGGTGTACTTGCACATCAAACTGAAGAAGAGATCCTTGTGGATTGGATCATGTGCCAAGCTAACATAACGGTTTTGTGGACCCTTCAGTATCATTGAGAGCATTTGGCAGCAACCTATTGACTTGCACTACCTATTAAAATGAAATTCCATGATGTTTTCCATGTCTCATTTCTTAAGAAGTAATTGATGATGTAAATGACTAGTTTGTATTATAGGTGGAACCAAATGGAGAATTCCAGTCGAAGCCTCATTGTATATTGTAGAAAAAGGTGCTCATGCTCTGGAACCGAGCAATTGATCAAGTTAAATTGCAATGGAAGCACTTTGGGCCTGTTAAAACTACACAGGAGATGGCGAATCAGATGTTGGCTATGTATCTTTCCTTATTTTCTGGTTGAGGCAAAGCAACTTTGATATGGTGGTTTGGTGATTACTTATGGTGGTTTGGTGATTGCTTATGGTGGTTTAGTATTTGTTTTATGTTGGTTTAGTATATTCTTTAAGGTGATCGATATATTCTTTATGATGGTTGATATATGTTATATGATGTTTTGATATATATGCTTAGATATGATGTTAGTATATGTTTGATATATGATTTGGAATATGTTTTGGTATATATATTTTGATGATGTTGTTATATGTACACCCGTGTATGGATGTAAATACCGTTACGAGTTGTGTTATAAATCTCCACTATTTGGTATGAGTGTTATGTTATTATGATATCATGTGGTTATGTTATCATGATGTTATGATGTCATAACATCGTAACACTGTTTTAATAAAACACATTTTTTTAAATTTTGGACCAGGTCTGGAAGGAGGGGTTTCCCTAGGCCATGAGTGCAGCATCACAAACCATAATAGTG